>JANKYE010000225.1:31643976-31655958 GCA_032467995.1 Erythroxylum dillonii
TATGCATGTGTTGTTTTCTTAAACCAAATGCTATTGACTGATTTATGAATGAGCTTTAATTGGCCGAGCAGTATTTCTTATCCGCCTGTGCCGATCGGATGCCAAATTGAACGACAATTTGTACCGAACGAACTGACCGACCGCTCTAGCACGCCGCTCGTGCGGGCACGAGCTTGGACATCCCTCTCGATGTCGAGGTCGGGTCGGCGGGAGCGGGGCGCTACAAACCCTATAAGAGAAATATGTACCTAGTCTTTTCTAAGAGGGTCCTATTCAATCTTTCAGTTACTCCATTTTGCTGTGGAGTAGCTCTAACAGTCTTATGCCTAAGAATCTCATTTTTCTACAGTATTCCTCAAATTCCTTATTGCAATACTCCAGCTCATTATCAGTCCATAGGCATTTTAATTTCCTCCCAGTTTGATTCTCCATAAGAGTATGCCACCTTATGAAAATCTCTAAAGCTTCATCCTTCCTCTTCATCGAGTAAACCCAACATTTTCTAGATTTGTCATCAATTATGGACATGAAATACACATTTCCTCTTGCTGTGGGGACTTGAGCTGGCCTCCAGAGGTCACTGTAAGCATACTTCATGATCTTTGTAGCTCTCTTTGCTCCCTTTTGAAATACTAACTTGTGGTGCTTTCTTAGCACACAGGATTCACAAAATTCTAACTTATGTAGGTTTCCTTCAGGAATTAGACCTTGCCTAGAGAGATGGAGCAAGCTTTTGTTTCCTGCATGACTCAACCTAGCCTGCCATTGCTTTGTTGGTTCAAGGTTTTCTGTTTCTGAAATCTAATTAATTTCAGTTGTGCCTATTACATAGTATAGGTCACCTCTTTCTACTCCTCTGATGATGACTTTCCCATCCCTTAGGATTTCTCTAAGTTCATCTTTAGATCTGATCTGAAAGTCTTGCTTATCAAACAAGCTTTTCGAGATCAGATTTCTCCTTATTCCAAGCACAAATCTGACATTGCTTAGGATCCTTATCAAACATGTTGATGGAAACACTTCCTATGCCCTCTATCCTTTGCTACCTAGAATCTGTCATTTTAACCTTGGCAGTGACTGGTTCGAATGCAGTGAACCAGTCTTTATAAGGAGTGACATGCATAGTGCACCCTGAATCAAATATTCACTCTCTACTAAGGTCCCCACAGTCCTCAGTTACAACCAGTATTTCATCTTCGTTGGAATCTTCAGGTTTTTCAACATTACCTGAAACTCCACTTTCAGCTGCCTTATCCCTCTTCTTTTTTATACAATTCCTTGTAAAATGTCCTTCCTTATCATAGTAGAAGCATGTCTTAGCTTTACCCTTTTTCTTCTTTTCATTTTCTCCTTCCTTAGGGTGTTTTCTTTCCCACTTTCCTTTCTTGTTGTTTTTCTTATGAGCTTTCTTCTCATAGTTATTCTCTACAAACACCACTTCAACCTCTTTCTTAAATGGATTCATTTCAACTATTTCTTCTATAAGAGAATCTAAAACCCTTTTTACCGTAATTGATTCTCTACTAGCATGCTTATTTACCTTCTTGAATGCATTAAATTCAGGGGGTAATGCCTTTAGGATTACTACAGCTTGATGTTCCTTACTTATTTTCTCATCTGTAGCTTCTAAATCCTGTACTAGCTTAAGAAATAATCTAGGTTATCATTTAAGGATACTGAAGTGTTCATTTTGTAGTTTGCAAGGTTGTGGAGAAGCCTCATCTTATTAGAAAGACATTTCTTGGCATATAATTCATCAAGTTTCATCCATAGCTTTTGTGCAGTGTTACAATTTTGTACTTTTCTTATCACTGTTGGTGATAAGTGAAGCATTAACTTGTAATGCGCAAGTCTTTGCATTTTTAGCTTCTTTATAGGATCAGTTTCAAGGTCATATTCATCATCTATAGCACCATAGCAGTCTTAGGACTCAAGAAGAGCTTGCGTATGGAGTTTCCAGATGGTAAAGTCTTCTTTACTAGAAAAAACATCCATTTCTTTGCCTACCATGATTTTTGTAGTGTAAAGAAACTTAAAGAATGTACTCACTTACTGATCTTGAATGTATGTTGATGTTATACTTACTGACTAATCTTGACTAATTGTTTATGCTTCTTTACTGACTGATCTTGAATGATTCTTGATGCTTCTTTACTGCTTGAAGTGTCCAAGAATTGTCCCAGGAGGTCTTGATGCTTAGATACTACTTTCTGTTGGGTTACCATTCTTTGAATCAGAAACTAATAAAGATACTTTGATTTTGCATATACAAACTTGTAGAAAATAAAGAAGATAGATTGACTTGGTTCGATAGTCAAGAACTATCTACATCCAAGGTTCCCACTTGTTAGTGGTGTAGAAATTTCACTAATGCAGAGGAAAGTGAACAAGAATATACAAAGATTGAGTGTTCTTTGAACACCTGGAACAAGAGCCTGACAAACTCACCACTACCCAAAACAGGTTGGTACTCTAGCACTCTTTGATCTCTCTTCTTCTTACTATTTTTACACTCTCAAAGACTGAAATACAATGAATATGAGAACTGAAGTTTTTCGTGTATGTGTACTGTCTGTAATCCTTTACATAAACTTTGTTTTTTCCTTTTATATAGCTGAAGAAATGAAGAGGATGGTTTTTGGATGTGGTGGCTTGAATCAGACCATCATCATGTGCACTCCACGTGAGTATTTAGTTTACTCCTTAAGTTGCACATTTTTGTATCTGCCTTTCATATTGCTACTGCTTTAATCGTGTGTTTGCGTTTCATGTTGACAATGCTGCGTTTTGTAATATCTTGAACTTGAGTGATAAATGAAACGGCGGTGCTTTGGTTGAGTTGCTTCTGATTTGAATAGTCAACCGTGTGGGAGTGACTTAAGCCATTTAACCTTTTGACTTCAGCTGTAAGTGTTTTTTCCATAATGTTACTCCATCTTCTGTCTTCGACATGTGCTTCAAACAGCTTCACGCACTACACTTTTTCTGCCTTTGATTTTCTTGTATTCCTTGTCTAATCTGAGTGGAGTTGGCGGTGTATTGGGTGATTTTCATCACAAGTTGCATAAGATAGAAATACTTGAAAGATGAAGAGTTTTAGAGTCCAAATAGCATTGTTCAACTTAAGTTTTATTGAAGTTTGATTTCTAGGATTAATTGGGAGTATTATTGGTATATATATATATATATATATATATATATATAGAGAGAGAGAGAGAGAGAGAGAGAGAGGGAGAAGAGAGATTATATGTGGTTGTTTTGTGATGTGTTCTTAGCTCGAAACCTTAAACGTATTGATCCTGTTATTTTTTATTTAGAACTTATTGTCAATTTTTCCACGTTTAAATTGTGTATCTATTTTATCTTTAATCATTTATATTGTTTGACTAATTTATTATTAATGGATTTCATTGACCCTATGAGTGTTACTGTTTGGAATCTAACAACTGGTATTAGAGCCTTAGGTATGGATAATAACAACAGTTCTATGGTGAATACCTTTTCTTCTCTTCCTAGTCATATGGTACGGTAATATTCCTCTTATTCCGGTTTGTTCCTTATTCGCCCTTTATAATAAAATAGAAGATCAGGTTCTGTGACTGAGGGGGTCTTTTCTTTGGCTCTATATAGGGAAAAGAAGATCAAAATTCATTGAATATATAGGATAAATATCAGGTTTTATGCATGCCCTTGAAATGAGTGCATGTACATCACACCTCCCCCATGATTCAGAGATGGATAAATAGAATCTTTGAGATACGAGTCTCTCAATCTACTGATATTATCCAAATAGCCCATCCTCCCTGCCTCTACTCGGTTCTTTCTAATTAGGTAACTGAATGGGAACCAATGGATGCCGACTAACTACTTAATATAGAGAACTATAATGAAAAACTCTTGTATTGCAAAGATCTCTATGATCTAATCAATATGAAAAAAGTATAAAAGATGATGTTTCGTATAAGCTAAAGAAGATAGATAAAGAGTGGGAGAAGATGAAGCAGAAAACTTTGGGAACTATTATACATTAGATTGATATTAGTATATTCAACCACGTATCCTAAGAGATAGATCTTTTTAAGATATGAAAGAAAACCCCTTCCTAATCAAGGCCTCCTTGATTAAATGACTTGTGAACTTGAAGTTGAAGGTTAGGAAATTAGCGTTAGAGCATCTCTGTGATTTTTAGGATGCTATGCTTTTTTTAAAAAGACTTTTGTTGTGACTATTAATAACTCCACTTTGGATGGTGTGCTTTCTTTATATGTGATTAAAGAGAGCATGTTTAATAATGAGATTATGAGGAAGGAGAAGGGTAAGACAAGTCTAAGAATAGGTCCAAGTCGAGAGATGGTAAGGAAATTAGGATATGTCACTATTACACTAAACATGGTAACACAAAGAAGTCTGATTACTAATGGAAGGAAAAATAAAAGAAGTAAGACAACTAGAATGATAGAGACAATAATAAAACGATAGCAACAACCTCAAGCACAAATGATAAGATATCACTGATTTGTGTGACTAGTAAGTGTCTTCACATTTGTCACTTAGATTTTGAGTAGCTTGTCAATACGTCATTGTATTTCAAAAAGGGAATACTTCACCAGTTATAGGAGTGGTGATTTTAGAAGTATGAAGATGGAAATTACAGCTCCACCAGCGTTATTGACACGAGTCATATGTGAGTTAAAACTAACATTGGGTGCACATTGACCATGAAAGTGTAACAAATTCTTGACTTGTGTTCAATTTTTTGTCCACAAACATGCTTAACCAAGAAAGATATCATCATATATTTAAGGATGGCAAGTGGATGTTGTTTAAAAGAGCATTAACAATTGCTCATGGTAGATTATGCTATACCTTATATAAGACACACTTGAAGGCACGTGCTAGAGAACTACATGTCATTGAGGAGAATACTTCTCCATAATTGTAGCATTAGAGATTAAGATATGTTAGCGAGAAGGAGATTAAATTTTTAGCTAGAAAATAATTTATCCATATAAAATCCATTGTTTCTCTTAACCTATATAATTATTACATAGCTGAAAAGCAGTATTAAGTGTCATTCCCCAAAAGGTCAGCTAGAAGGAATACTAAGTTAGAGCTAGTGCACTATAACATTTGCAGTCCTATTGAGGAGGATTCCTTCTGAGATAACAAGTACTTTTATTATTTTTGTCAATATTGCTACTCATAAGACTTAGGTATTCATGTTAAAAACATAAAGGTAGGTTTTTTAGACCTTTTAAAAAAATTCATACCATAGTGAAAAAGGAAGAAGAAGTTAAAGTGTCTCTAAACTAGAAATAGAGGAAAATATAACTTTAACAAATTTAAGGATTATTATGTGAGCTGTGACATAAGATATGAGAAGACAGAACCTGGTGCCCTATAGCAAAATAGTGTTACTGAGAGGATGAATAAAACTATTGTAGAGAAGGTTCAATATATGCTCAGAAATCTACCAAAATCCTTTTAGGATGAGATGGTTTGAACCACAGTATATGTGATTAAAAAAAACTTCTTCAATCGCTTTGGATCTTGATATTTTGAGAGACTGTGAAAAGGGAAGGATTTGACTTATACACATTTGAGGCCATTTAGATGAAAAGTTTTCAAGCATATGCCAAGGGAGCAAACACCAAAGCTAAATTTGAAGATTAATCTTTGTATATTTATTAGAAATGGTGATGAGAAGTTTGGTTATAGGCTCTATGACCAAAAAGTGTAAGGTCATAAGAAGTAGGGACTTGATCTTCTGCGAGTATAAGATGAGTCCAAATTACTTCAAAGAAGACAAGACTACTTCTAACAATTTGTCTTTCAATACTATAGATTTTTACTCATGTTGTGACTTCTATTGATCATTCTATAGGTGAAGAAGGTAGAGGACATGAGCTAGCACATGATTTGATAATGATTATATACAATCTAATAGAGATGAGTTGTATGATTCATGTCTTGCGGATGATATAGAAGAGGTCCATGAGCATCAAGAGTATGGAGAACAAACTGCTTAAGTGTTAGAAGATGTCTAACTTCAAAGGTCAATTAGATTGAAGAAGCCTTTGATGAGAAGAAGCTTTGATAAGATACCTTAGTTTAGAATATCCCTTAGTCATTATTAAAGGGGAACCAGAGAATTTTTGAGAAGTTGAATTACTCAAAGACAAAGAATCTTAGCTTAAGGCGATGTAAGAGGAGATGAATTCTTTGAAAAACAATGAGACCTATAAGTTAGTGAAGCTTCCTAAAAAATGAAGGAATTGAAAAATATATGGACGTTTAAGATCAAGAACGATGGTGTCAAACTTGTAAAGCTTATGGAAAAGGACATATTTGAAAAAAAAAGTGTCGATTTCAATGAGATTTTTTCACCAGTAGTCAAGATGTATATAGCTTCCATGGTTGTAATTACATCTTTACATCTTTAATATAGCCTTAAAGATGTATATTCATTTAGCTCCACCAAATTTAGGCTCCAGAAGTGGTAGTTGTTTTCATGGATCAAAAGGAATAAAGATCGTGTATATTAGAGGCATAAACGAATGATTGGAAGTTATTTCTAATGTACATGCTCGTATTTGAGTTGCACACACCTATGTCACTAGTAGACATAGCCGTGTGGATGGACGTGTAAGCTTTTGTAACTGTATATGAGTTGAATGACAACGCTTGAAGTCAGACACACTTATGTGGAGTTAAACGCCCCCGTTTCATTAGTGAATGTGGCTGTGTCTGCTCACCATTTGAGTCACTGAGACTGTGCATCTTCGTAGTGTCAAGTTTTGAAGTTTAAAATTAAGACAATGTTACCACACATAGACAAGTAGGCGACCATGTGTGATATAAAATCTTATCTTTTTTAGATTAAAAAATAAGTTTGAAAGATAGAAGTTACATGGGACATAAATATTTGACAAAAGAATAAGCTTTAGAGTTCAAATAGCATTGTTTAACTATAGTTTCATTAAAGTTTGATTTAAAGAATTAGTTAGGAGTAGTATTGGTATATATTCAATCTTAAATGCTTGTACCTTGCTATTTTTGATTTAGTAGGCCTATTGTTATTTTGTCCTATGCTTTTTTACATTAAAATTATATGTCCAATTTATCTATGAGTCATCTATATTTTGATTTTGTAAAAATTGTTGATTGGAGTCCAACATAATTAAACAATAAGGAACAGAAGAAAAATGTACTAAAAAAACAATTGAAGTCCATTTAACCGGAACAAGATCTTTTATTCAGTTTTATGTTGTCTTATTGTGTCCAGTAAATCTCAGCCATTCATTTATGCGAGTCCCACGTGGGCTTCACATAAATAAACGTGGGATCTGCATAAATGAATGACTGAAATTTAGTGGACACAATAAAACACCATAAAAACTGGAGAGAGGATGTGGGCTCCATTTATCATGGAAATCCATAGGCTTCAAAGGTTCAGTCAAAAGGTCGTCTTCAAGTTCATAGATGCTAGCTTACATCAGACGAGTACTTTGTTTGTACAATGACGTCCTTCACTAACGATTATAACTGCCTCCAAAAGACGCGGAAACGCCACTGACTCTCGATGTCCCAAGCTTCCAAGATTCTAACGGTTTTTAGATAATGTGTATTCAAACGGACCAACCTCAGCAGTTGTTTATTTTCCGATTTTTGATTTGAAGAGAGAGGAACAGAAGTAAGAATTGCCGTGTCCAAAATCGCAGAACAATAATAATTAGGAAACAAAAAATCCTTCCCTTTGGACTTGTAGCTTTCTTGCATTTTGGTGACCAGAACAGTTCATCTGAGAAACCCTTTTGCCCTTTTCTTCGTGTCTTTCCTGTCAATATTCGTTTGGATAATCCATAGTTTTCCGTACACTGCTGCAATACGTTCTTTGATTGAGAAAATCTTGGTGAAGAAAATGGCGCAGTTGAGTTCTGGGGTCCTCGTGAAGTTTCTTCGCGAAATGAATGTCGATGGAAACCCTTTGCATGATCGTCAACCTGTGTTGTTGCAGATAAGAAGCATTATACCTGTGTTGAGAGATGGTGATCTTTGGCCTAATAGAGGTTTCATTGTAAAGGTTTCAGATTTATCTCACGCCTTATATGTTTCCTTGCCGAAAGAACAAGATGACATGGTTCTCTGCAACAAATTGCACCTTGGGCAATTCATATGGGTGGAAAAATTGGAGGCTGCATATCCTGTTCCAATGCTTAAAGGCGTTAAGCCTATTCCTGGTAGGAACCCTTGTATTGGGAGTCCTAAAGATCTTCTGCCCCTGCACAATTTGGAGAAATCTCTTGGTCTGACTAATTTGCAGCCGATGAATGAGGAACACAACAATGATGTTACCAAGAAGATCCCAGAAAAGTATGGATCTTTAAGTGTTCCAAACGGGAATTTGGATGAGGGTATTAGTAGAACGAGTTGGATGATTGAAGATAATGTTGATGTGATGAAACAGAAACCAAACGAGAAATCTCAACCTTTACGCATTTCAAAAGTGAGCTCCAATGAGGGAAAAGGAAAAGGAGGCCAAAATTGGACAAATGAAGAGACTGATAATGTTATAGCAATCAAGAAGCCAAGCAGGGTGTCTTTAGGTGCTCCGATGGTATCCTCAAACGGGTGGATGGTGAAGAAGGCCATGAGTTACAGATCTCGTAAGAGTGGTGCTGAAAGGACGGTGAGTTACAAGCCTAAAAGGAGCAATGTTGGAAGAAATGGTGAGGCGGTTCGGAGAAATAGACTAAGAGGGGTTGATATTGATGCGGAGAGTATGATCTCAGCAACTTCTACATTTTCAGCATATAAGCGAAAAAGCTGGACTGGAAGGGAAGCTGCAAATACAATCGTTGTCCCTGAGACCATAGTCGAAAAACATGTTTTGAAACCTGACTACAGTAATCGTAGTGGTTCTGTGAGTACCTCGGTAACTCCCTCTATCCCTACCTCTAAAACTCGGGAAAAATCTCCTATATTGTAAGCTACATTGACTGCTCAAGATTTCAGGAGGTTTCCTGGACTCTTTTGTTCCTCCTGTCAATGTAGAATTAGTATCCCTAATGCTCTTTGTTTCTCAACAGATTTCTCCAGTTCATTCACATACGAATTACATCTCATGCTTCAAAGCAAAATCAGCAATTAGTGCTGCAACAGAGTCATCCAACATACCTGACAAGAGTATTGTCGCAGTTTCAGAAAAAGTAAGTGAAGATTCCGTTAATCAAAAAGTTGCTTCCAGTTCAGTCATCGACAAAAACTTCATTTCTACTAAGACATCATGGGATTCCCTTTCTGCAACCTTGTTGAAACTTGGCCAGGTATTTCTCCTTCTGTGACTTTTATCAACTGCATTATTCCTAGATTGTAACATAAAAAGGAGTTTTTTATGCTCTCCAGGAGGTCTTAAAGCAAAGAGACATGGCTCTGCTTGCCGCCGTAGAGGCTTTGCAAGAGGCTTCTGCTGCTGAGAGATTGCTCAAATGTGTAAGGTGGAGCATCCTTTGAACTTTGACCTTTTTCTTTTCTCGTTTGATGCAAGTTTAGTCAGGTAGAGGTAATTTTGGCAGTGGACATGTTGCTATATTGTTGTAATATTAGTATATTTCTGACAGGCATAGTAAGTTAAGTATCAGTAATATTCTTCGTAGCAATATATGAAACACAGGTTAGTATCTCTGAATCTCCCTATATGAAGTTAAAAATATACCAAACGGAGTAAACAGGAGCCCATGCCAACGAAGAAACTGGGAACACTTGAGATGATGTAACAAAAAGAATGAATTCTGACAGGGAAGAAGATATTCCAAATACAAATCAACTTTATTCATCAGTTTGTTCATTATGTCTTTTTGTCTAACAACACTTGATGATTATATGTAATCCCAAGTACTAAAACGAAGTAATTAACGGACCCTTCCTTTTGCCTCCTTTCAGCATGTATTCTGAGCTGCACTTAGCCAAGGAGGATGAGGAACATCCATCAGTTGACAAGTTTTTCTGCCTCGAAGATGACTTGGCTCAGAGCATATCAATTGTTCAGTCATTAACAAGTGTCAGTCCAGTAAAAATAGCTAATACTGATCATAGTGGCCATGGTTCTGCCAAGGATGCACTTCTACTGGCATCCAACAGAAAGCAAAATGCAACTTCATGGATTAAAGCAGCTTTGGCATCTGATCTCAACCCACTTTCTGACGGTATGAAAGCCAATACTGCAGCTATGGAAGTTACTAGTGTGTCCAAAAGATCTAGTAGAAAAGGTTATAATGCTAAATCTAAAGGTGCTACCGTGATAATGAATCAGAAGAACAAAGGAGAATCTGATTTTTTATTGCCTGATTTGGACAAACACATTTGTTGGGTGAAGGGAAGTGCCCTGCCTGTATCGACAGAGTTAGCAAACGCCTTGCACAACGATTGTAGAGCTTGGTTCTTGACTTATGTTGAGAAATACTTAGATTGGGTTGGTAGCAAGATGACTTCAATTCCATCTGATAGCCAGGTAGCGGAAATGTTGTACCAGGTGAAGAGGGTAAATGACTGGTTAGATACTGGAAAAAGTGACTCTTCCAACGTCGAGGATTCTGTTTCTGACGTAGGATCTTATGAGAGGGTAAGGAGCAAAATATATAGGATACTTCTAAAACATGCAGAGAGAACTGCCATGAATGCAATGGCCGAAAGTTGAAAAGATTGGCATCAGCGATCACTTTTAAGTCCCTCCCTATCCCTAGAAGCCAAGCATGACAAAAGACTAATTCAGAAACACATCATCAACTTCTTCCAAAAAAATCTTTTAAGATGATAGAATCTGATCGGTTGTGGTTATTCCTTTTGCTGGATTTATAATTAATGAGTTTTTGCTACATATGGAACAGAGGAACACGACACAAAAACTTGTCTTCGATACGTGCACTCACTCACGTGCACTCATGTTAATGTTATGACCATGTATGTAGTCTATGTAAGATGATGATACATCTTTCTGAAGCATTCAAATTCTTGTACCAACCCATTACTAAAGCATATAATTGAAAGATTCAACTTGGACTATTCCATTCATTGTTTTGACGGTGGATTGGATGATAAAATGGCAGTTGGAGAATTTTATAGCAATGGAGTCGAGTCGAGGAAAAATATCATGAAGTTGACACGTTTTTTTGACTTCATTTTGACTTTAATGCATCCGATCTGATTCTGACATCTATTTACTAAGACCAAATTGGCGGTGAGACACATTTTTTTATTTGTATTAGAACAAGTGGAAGCTATCTATTATCGTTAAAGACTTTTGAAAAAAGATGGTCTCACACATCATTTTCTAAGTTACCGTTCAAGATTTTGTCATATAAGTAAAGTACTTGTCTTTTTATGTTCTTATGGAGGCTTACGCCTGTTATAAAAAATTTGTCTAATATTCAGTTTTCAAATAATTCGGTGGTGGAAATGGAATTCCAACTACCAAGCCGTTGGTGCTGACTATTGAAGTCAACGAAATCAAGTGATGGGGATAATCAGTCAATACTTGTCCGAGAAGGCAAGTGGGGCATAAGATCAAAATTTATAATGTCACCAACTTAGATGCGTTATTTGTATTTACATCCTAACATTGATTAGAATAAATACAACTGATATTTTGGATCAAACTTAGACAAAAGAGTAAGTTAGAAGCTCGTAAGTGGGTGAGATGCTTGTGAGTTGTGACCGTTTTTCCTTGCAAAGACTGGAGGGCTTCGTGGTGGTTTGTACTTTCAACTTTGTAGTGTGTGTGTCTGTGAGAGAGAGACAGATGGAGCAGCACCCTTCACGCAACTAAAAGAGCGAAGAAACAAAACAAAAATCAGCGATTTGGAGACAAAACAACGTCATTTTAAGACGTACCCACTTCGTAGATTTTGTTTCCATAAGAATCAGAACATGTTCTTACCCCAAGCTTGGGTTCTGCTGTAGAAAAGAACCAATCTTTCCTACTTT
>JANKYE010000225.1:31666668-31682624 GCA_032467995.1 Erythroxylum dillonii
CCAACAGGTAATTTGTAGTCCTATTTCTCTAGTTTAATTTCAAATCAAGAATTGTCTTATTTCGATAACTAGAGAAACATTTATGGCCAAAATACCGAAACATGTTCAATGTAACATTTTCCAACTTTTTAACCTCTAACACTTCATATATAATAGTTCTAACTTCCAAGAACAATATGGGGTCTAACAGCATGTGTATAAGTCACACGCATGATTAATTGTTGAGAGTTTGAACTAATAGAATTAGTGAGAAAAATGATACTCTTTCATGATATGAGAAAATGAAAGTTGTGAATAAATAGAAATGAGAAATAGTATACGAGTATATATGACAGATAATGATTCAACGTCTTTGTATTGGGGGCTGCATTATTAAATATGACATCAATATTGCACTGTGGTGATATATCCTCAAATGTGATATAGATGTGAAAGTATTGCCCTGGATTGTTTGAGGAATATAGGGATATAAGTGTAAATGATGAGATTAGAGTGTACAAGTAGAATGCAATGAAAACATAACCTTGTTATGATCTTAAGAAGAGGAAATTGCAATCGAGGTGGTTGTTTGATTATATGACAAGAGTTATGATATACTGTAAGAAGATATTAGTGGAATTGCGATCAAAATTTCATAATGATTATGCATCAATAATTATGAATTGATTGAGAATACATATATGGAAGATGAAAAAAAATGACAATAGGAAAATAAAGCATAAATGAGAAAAGAGTAAAAGGGAAATGAAATAGACATAAATGACTTTTCATGAGAATTAATGATATATAGTAAGAAGAAAGTTAGAAATGCATACAAGATAGGATTTTATGCATGAATGAGATTAAGAAAAGGGTGAAGAATTAAATGACAAGAGTTAATGCACTCAATATGGTAGTTAAACCATTAAGATATGATGTAACATTAGAAGAGATAAATCTTGGAAAATTGGAGTAGAATTGATGTTAAAATGTGTGCTAATGCAAGGAAGAAAGTACAGGGCACGATAGTGGCCTACAAAAATAGGTTTCTGTCACGATCGTGGCAGGGATACCCCAATCGTAGTAAGGATAAAGAGAGAAATATTGTATGGGACTAATAGAGATCAAAGTATCATTTGTGAAGATATAAATTGGTGAATTGTCGAAGACAAATCTGTGGAAAAAATGGGATGTCTTTGATGATACACACCTAAGTATAGGCGACAATAATTATGTTTACAACTTCATTGAGTTTTGGTAATTAGAACATTATGACCTTGTAAGAACGATAGAAATTGGCCTTCTTGAGGTATTAAGAATGGTTGATAATTCGATGATGATAACAGTTGATTGATAAAGATTGTATGACTAGTATAGAAGAATTTCACTGAATTAGGTTATGCAGATCAGATAGTTTATATTAAGAATGATCAATGAAAGAACAAATCAAAAATGAATACGTAATAATTCAAAAGTGAGGAGACATACCCCTACCTCTTGATCAGCCAAGTAAGAATTTCGAGGACGAAATTCTTTTAATAGGGGGAGAAATGTTGGCCCACGAATTTATTTATTTACTTATTAAGCATGATTGAAATTCATTATGAGGTGTTTATGGATTGACTATTTTTGGAGTTAATTATTATGTCAAGGTTAGTAGGATTTTATCGCATGGGTTAATTGAATTAAGGGAATAAGAATGTATAAGGGCATTTTTTGTTGTTCACTTAAGGATAAAAACCATAAGGCATATAAGGAAGGGTAAAATGGACATTTTACAATTATTAACCGTAAAAAGGGAAGAAGAATTGTTGTCTTGCATTTGAAGAAGAGAGAAAAAGTGAGTGAGGAGAAGAAGAGAGAAAAATACGGAGAGAATGAGAGAAAGAAGAGAGAAACAAGGTAGGTTTCAATTTTTCTTAGCTTTTTAGAGAGATTTTGAAGTTATTCAAAAACGAGAAAAGGAAGAGGAAGATAAGAGCGAAAGATCTTATTTCTTATTATTTGGTGAAGATTTAAGGTAAGTTTATTAGAAATCTTTTGGATTTTCGGAAGGGTTTTGGCTCATGAAGCTTAGGAAATGCATGGGTTTAACTAATCTAGAGTTAATTTTGGTGAATGTGCTTTATAGGTTTTCAAATTGAATTCCTATTGAATGGAAATTTTTGTCATTAATGAAAGAAATCAAGAAAGGCAAGAGGAGCAAGAGAAGAGGCATCTTTGAGCAAGTTTTTAAGCAAGGAAATCAAGGTGGGTTTCATGTTTATAATTAATGAGCCATGACTATCTTTTGAAATTCAAGAGCATTGAATGATTTCAATTGTTTTAATAATGTTGCATTTATTGCTTTTGAATGATTTGAGAAATTGTTATATGTTTAGTATGTGAATTTTTGTTGATGAATTGTGAAATGGAAATAGAAATGGTTTTTGAAATATTTTATGTTTATGAAAAATCATGTTTTTGAAATGTGTCATTTGGGCAACATGCTTGTGCCATGAAATACATGTTATGTGGGTTTGTGGTGATCCTTTCTGTTATGTCAAGTGCACTTAAACTTTATTAAAGGCTTCTCTCACCTGTCCGCTAGTGGCATGAAGCTCCTTTAAGGACTCTCCTCTATTTACAACTTCACGAAACCACTATGTGGAATTGTGACAATTCGTTCTGTTTATGACTACGCAAAACCATTATGTGGGAATGTGTTAGTACGTTCTGTTTAGGGACCTACCTAAGCCATTCTGATGTGCTTATGTGTTTATGATTTGTGAACAAGTTGATGAATGCATAATTTGTGTTGTTTGTGAATTGGATTACATGACGAGAATTTAAGAACTATATGTTTTATGAATTCAATAAGAATTTTCTCTGACAAGTGAATTTTTTAATGGTTTTGCTTGTTATATGTTATAAAATTGTTACCCACAAGCTTTCAAGCTCACCCCCCGTTCCTCCCTATTTCCAGGTGATAAGCAAGAGATCGAGTGAGCGAGAGGCAAGGCATCACTCTAAATTTGCTTATGTTGTATTTTGAGTTAGTTTTTGAAAAAAAAAACATAATGCTTTAGTTGCATTTCAAGTATTACTTGTTCAAGTATACTTTGTATTTTGGATTTTGATACCGATGATGTAATGTGGCTTGTAATGCCATTAAAGCTTTGTAAAACTCTTCCTTTTGAGGGTATTCAAATATGAATTGTGTATGGATCAGATTGAGTTGAAATTAGGTATACTTAAGGAAGTTATCAATTTGAGATGATAAATTTTGAATACGAATTGTTGTTATACATAAGTGAGATGTGTTATGGAAAAGAAAGATTGGAAATTGAGAAGAATGAGAATTAGTTGTAAATAATGAATCAAATGAGTAGAGATTAGAGAGTTTAATGAAATAATGTTGGTAGTTAAATTTTTATGAAATGATGTTGCATTAGAAGAAGTGAATTTGGGACAACTTAGAGTGAAAGTAAGGTTATGATAGATGTAGAGACCTTTGGAAAGGCTTATGATTGCGTTTTGCTCATGACCTTCCAAGTTGGTCATTGCATTTTCAAGATTTTCATAAGAGTAAAATTTATATTCTGACTTCAAGGGAAAAACTGCATTAATCTAGGCTGAATTAGACAAAGTTTTCTTCTTTAAAGTTGTAGCTTATCTTTCTAGCTTTCCAACGGTATAAAGTATGAGATTTTTGGATATCGGAGTTCAGAGATATGACCATTATAAGTTGGTGATGTTGCAGAGGATACATATACGGGACAGCTTCGATTGCGCTCGCGACAAGGAGAGGTGCAACCACACCCTAGGAGTAGCCTTAGGTGCGATTGCGGCAAGCAAAGGTGAAACCACACATTGGGAGTAGCCTCGGGTGAGCTCGCAATAAGGAAACGTGCGATTGCACCTCGTAACTTCACCAATTTTTCGCCAGCTGAAGGGTTTTTCATATCTGAACATGTCTAATTCTTTTGGCCATAACTTTGTTAGCCGACCTCCAAATGACTTGATTCTTGAACCAATAGATTCCTACCACATTTTTCTATCTCTTTATAAAAATGGGTAGCCTTGGGTGTTGATTTGAAAAAGATTGATGGAAAGAAAGTGAGGGAATCGGTTGGAAGGGCATGACTTGGTTATGAACATACTTTGGCTTTTTAATCATATCTTGATCTATAGAGCTCCGAATGAGGTGGTTCTTATTTCAAAATAAACTAGAGACATAGAGCTACCATTTTTCTAAAGAAGTCAATTTGTGATTTTAGTGACTGACTGGTATGAGCTCGTCACACTTATGGAATGCGTGTCCAGATGTCACGTAGAACGTCGAGCATGTGTCTTGCAAGGGCGAGATGCCCAATATTTGGTGCTTCTGTCACGATCGTGGCTTAATGTGCCACGATCATGGTCCATTGTTTCAGCCTGAATGTCCCTGAAACTGCTCCGTTCTTTGATGTTAACCCTAAAACACTAACAAACACATCAAGATAACTCAAAAACATAATATTTAAGCTCAAAGACTTGTACTAACCCATGAAAACATTTAAACACAAATAATTAATAAACTAACACAATTCTAACCTAAACACATACTAAACAATTGAATTAACAATTAAACACATATCAAACTAAGCCTTAAAACATGATGCAATTTACACTTATCATTACCTTTACCACTTCCTTTATCCCCTTTAACTCATCCTTCACAACATTCAAGAAATAATGCATATGAAATAAACTTCCACTAATTAGTAAGCTCCCAACCCAAAAATTCTCTTCATTTTTTTATAACATAATATATGCTACAATTATCTAGAGTTATAATTAAAAGCATGATGTCAATATTCTAATATATTAAGCACTTGACCATTACGCACTTGTATAAGGTGTCGACACATAAATAAACTACCATTTAAAACCATTAAAATATATGAAGTATAACATTATCAATAAATAAATGATATTAAAATGAAAGAATATAATTTACCTTAGTGGTCGATTGTATAAGGTCCAATCATTATCAACGTAATGTGTTATCAACGTTATATAACCCTTCTTTTGGTTTTCGTTCATCCACTTATTTGATGCAATAGCTACTTGTTTATGAATGCTTGAAAACATCTTTAAAGCTAAATTCTTTTGATCATTGTAAATCATAAAATTGTCCTTTTTCTTGATATTTTGAGTCAAAATCTTAAATTTCGATTGGAGTAAGGTGATGAACATCTTAAAGTTGTTATTATTGACAATGTAAAATGGCTATTCATCACTAATCACCATTTTAGATTTTAAAAAAACTTTGATTTGTTGTCATCATAACCAGTGGCAGACATTTCATTTTTCTCCTTCATTAGGCTAAGGGTAAACAAGTTTAACTTTCTAATATCATCTTTTTTCAGTTGCACGACTCCATCTGCCTCTTTAAATATGAGGTTACACCTTTAGTACCCTTGGCAACATCTTGTGACAATACTTGCATTCAGCCTTTTCAATACCACTTCTCAATTAACTTGTTCCTTTAGCCTGAATTATTACTTCATTTGCTATTGCTGCTGGGTATTGGATTAAAAGTCTTTAGTAGTATATTGTTAGGTGTCGAATGAGAACTCTGTAATTAAAAAATATGCTTATTGATCTAAAACAATAACATAAATTATTCTTTAGTAATAACATAGCATTAGGTAATATTATGAATATTTTAAATTAAACCTCTGATATAATTCCAGAAAGATTTTACCCTTACATTATGCAAACATACTTATATACTAAGATATCCATAACCATATAAGTGAAAACTCTACAAGAAATTAACAAAACTTCACATATGGTAGTAAATGCTAAAGGTATATCAATAAAGAAACCCCTTTTCAAAAACCATGAAATACATTTTATATATTCTCTTCTTGTTTTTGTTGTAAATAAAGCTCCAAACTTGTATACAAAGTTTTCTATATAATCCATTACTTCAAATTTCAAACAATAATATACTCCTATAAGCTATTACCCTCTCTTAATGTTTATACCTACCTTTGTCCCAGACAATTTGAATTCATAAAATGGAGATTGAAAGCTAATGACTCTCATTTTGCCTCTTCAATTTGTTTGAAAATTAGTTTCTTAAAGTTTATGTGCGTCAACCATATTTGTAACCAGAAAATAGATATAGTGTTTTTGCATCTCTTATTTCTTATGTAAAGAATGAAATTAGGAAGATTTGGAATAAAGAAAACATTTAAACTTGTATAACAAAACAGAAATTAGGCAAGCATAAATAACAAAATAGAAATTGTTTAAAACAATTTCTATTTTGTTATTTATGGTTTACAAAAAAAAAGGTTCAAAGTAACATGAATAAAAGTAAGAAAAATAGTAAAAGATTTTGGTTTTCACTCTTCTTGTTCTTATTCACTAAAAGAGGACTTGAAGCCTAAAATTTTTATAACAGTTATATATAAAAGGATTTATCAAAATGTTCTCTTAAGAAAATTAAAAATAGAAATCAAATAATGTCATTTAAAGATAATACTAATTTTGAAGTAATGCAAAACCTAAAAAAGGGCATTGAAGGCGAGGGGTGATAGCAAGGAGGACAGAGGACTTCCAGGCAACTAATCTTACATTGAGGATGACTTCCCAAGCATCTACTAATAAGGAACACTTCCAAGCAACTGGCAGAGGAGCATTAGAGGCGGAGGAAATGACAAGAAGAGAGGAGAAAAGTTTTGATTTAACATTTAGTTATACTACAATGTAGTGAACCATCCTAAGCTCGACCTAAAGCTTAATCAAATTAGATTGATTTTGTTGATTTTGGGCCAATTTGGGCTTAACCAAGCTAGGCCCAAACAAATATGCTATCCCTAATTGTTTATTTGTAACATAATGCTCACTAAAGGATAGTAGTATCTCTTTGAGTTCAAGAAGTAAATTTTTCTTAGCAATAATCTTTATCCTTGTATAGATATATATCCAAAGTTTTGATATGACAACATTGAGGATTATTCACTTAGTCTACTTAAAGTGACTAATACTTTTATTTCTACCAATGTCTCTCCCTTTAAACTGTATAAGTTTGCACTTATTTTGTCTCCCTTCATACATATAAGTGTGCCTCAAATTATTTTTAAATCTGGTTGAAATTTTTAATTTTTGCATATAAGATCGTCTAGTCATCCTAAGGAAAACAAGTTTTTTTTAAGCCCTTAAAGAGTACGCATTGAGTACTAAGAATTGTAACATCATATATCTTCAAATTGATGATTCTAATACCAACATCCTCTGGAGGATGATATTTACAATTTTATATAGATCCTCCTGAGATGGGTATAATAATGAAACCATACTATTCTAGAGGTTATATGAAAAGTAGCTATTAAGTTGAAGAGTTGTACATCAAACAGTGGCTTTATACTTGTAATTGTTGTTTCTCACTAATACAAGACATTCCATCATTTAAAGTACTTGCAAAATTTCCTTAAGGACATGAATTTTTCTTATTTAAATTCTTGTAATCATTTTTAAAGCGACTTTCTTATCATAGTTGTAGCTTTAAATTTTTCTAACGTCTTGGTTTTGATCTATCATGAATTTGGCTCCCACTTGAACTACACTCTATTGATCTCTCTTTTATCACTATTAAATCTTCAACTTGTTGTGAACTAGATTGCCTATCTTTTTTATTCTTACATAGGCTTTCTTCCTTTAAAATTGCATTTGCAACTTCATCGAAGATTAGGTAGTTTGTAAGAAAATTTTGATTAAGTTAATAAAGAGTAGATCATACGAATCAAGTAGACTTTAAATTAGAAGTTCAATATGTTCATGTGGCTCTATTCTATAACGCAACAATGTGCCTTAAGAGAGTAGAGAAGTCAAACCATTAATGTGCTTAGTTGTTGAAGTAGATTTTAACATATGACAAGTATAAAGTTTCTTCGTAAGAAAATTTTTGTTTTGGGTGATTGATCTTGTATAACTTTATGAGATAATTACACATCTTTTTTGTTATTTTCTTATCCTTTATGCTTAAGAACACTTTATTAGATAAAGTTGGCAACCATACCTATGTATATTTTATTCCATTTGACATCATTCATAAAGTCTGTTAATCTTTCGCTAATGTATGCAAATTATCCTTTATAAGGGTAGCTTTCATTTTCAATTTTCACAACGAGAAATTATTCCCAATGGACTTCACTATCTTAAATTTGGTTTTTATTGCTTGTATACGCACTACAACAAGTCCAACTATTGACTATGTTTTAATTGGAGATGATTTCAAAATTGTCGATGAAAGTAACCTTTTGGCGATGATTTACATGTTCGTCGTTATAAGTAAATGATTGTATGACGTTTTAAAGAAACGTCAGTAAAGGGAACATATTTTGCGATGATTACTAACCATCGTTGCAATAATAACAAGTTTTAATGCCAATTATATAATTTCATCACCAAAACAAAGCATTTTTTGACGAATAATGGTACCATCGCAAGATCTAAAAAACAATGTACTTAACGTCGATTATGGTGAAGCGTCATAAATAGTTCGAACAAATAGTGATTGAAAAATACATTGCGTTGCTGAGCACACTGCCTTTTTTTTACGATTGACGTAATCATCACACAAGGGTAGTATAAACATAATATTGAGTGACGATAAAAGGAAACCATTGCAGAATGTTTATTTTTGCGACAATTTATGTCACTCGTCGCCAATATTTTGCAACGAGTTTAAGAGTCACGGATGGTTGCACATATGGCGATCATTTATTTTATTCGTCAAAATTGTGCTTATTCAAATGTTACTTCTACAACAAGTATAAAACAGTTTGAAATAAGAGTTCCATTCTCCAAAAGTTTCAAGAAGGAAGGAAAAGATCAAATTAACTCACAAGAAAAAGATAATAAGATTCTTCTCTTTCAAATTAAGAACATAATATATAGAAGAATTTTTCTTGTTATAACTCCTAAAAAGCTCCAAGGCTAATAGAATTCTAGACAAAGGCTTATTATGAATCATTTATAATATTCCTAATGAATAGTTTAGCTATTGAATCAAGTATTTGTTCTATGATATTGTATAATATGTTACAATAAGAAATAGGTCTATAATGAATGATTGAAGAAGGGTTGGGAATCTTTGAAATAAGAGTTATAAAGGCTTTATTAATTTCTTTGAGCATTCACCTCTTTTTATAAAACTTTAGCATAACATCAGTGAAAGGCTTTATTATCTCCACTTATGAGAGGGTATTTCCTGCACCTTGCTTTGTTAAAAAAGAAATTATATTGAGTTTCTTCATTATATTAATGGATGTATGAAATATGAAGCATTTTTATCCCTGTCCTTAAGCCACTTCATCTAAATATTTTCGTTAGTATGGAATTATATTTCTCCATAGTTTTAAACAAATGATTTAGGGTAATATTTTTAGTCCTTCTTCAGGTAAGATAAAGTTTTGCATCAGTAATGTTCTTTTAAATATCCTTCAAACTGTTATGAATGTTATTTTTAGTAATGCTCTCTGTTCATCATTCCCAATTTCCTCATACAAACATAACATTTGTAATCATCAAAGATATAAAGTAACCCTTTCCTAATAACTGCTTCAAAACCCTCTTAGGTTATGAAAGTCTTAGGTTATGAGAAAGACTTATATCCTAGTTTGAAAAAACAAGTAATCACTTATATTATAAAATTTAGCCTATTAATGAATCAAATTGAATTATATTAAATATGAATTTGCCTTTTTCGCAGGCTATAATTTGTGTTTTAGAGCGTGAATAACTGACCAACCTTATCCTTCTTCTTTGTACTCTACAGTTATCCGTCTGTCCAGGTAAGTTGTCCAACTAATGTCCACCATATGTTTTGCTTTAATAGTACGTGAGTTTGTGTTCTGGTTTTGTGTGATTGCAAATGATGTGTTGGTTTTATTTTGAGGTTTGCAATATTCTTAAAAACATAGGATGATATATAGGCTGGAAACTGGTGATACAGCTCCGATGAGGCTTATCAGTGAAAAATTTCATGAGCCTAGGAGTGATAGTGAGAAGTCCCTTTCTTAATTTACAGGTGTAAATAACACCACGTACCTTAGTATTTCTTTGCTGTCGAACATTATGAACGAACTTCAATGAGGAAGACTTTAATTATTTTATCATCAATACTTTAATGATATCGTTATTCAAGACAGTCGACTTAGAAGCCAAAATTATGGGGTTGTTGTTGAGGGATGTCATGATGATGATTTTATTGACTTCTACGATCTTTAAAATAATAGAGTTGCACTACATCAAGAATAAGAAGGTTGTTCTATTTAAGTGTAAATGGTTTAATCTTACTAATATGAAAGTGAACAGGAATATTACTAGCATCAATGTTAGTAAGACATGGTATGATAATGACCCTTTTGTCCTTGAAAGTTAAATGAAACAAGTTTTCTACCTCAATGATACTGTATTGGGTAGCAATTAGAAGGTTGTTCAAAAGTTTCAGCACCGAAATCTCTTTGATTTTTGTGAAAGGGATAATGGTCAATTCATAAGGAATAAAAATGAAGTTTATCAAGAGATTGAATTGGAGTTCAATAATGAAACCATTCGAATAGGAGATGCAAATATATCGTCATTCCATAGGAGAGATGTTGATCCCAATATAGTACAAATAAATGAATTCAAACCAATCTTATTGTACAAACAAATGAAACTATACTTAGGATGAATTAAATGAAAATGATGATACTTTCGTTGAATATATTAGTGATAAAGAATCCAATGATAATGTAATTAATGATGATGATTTTCAAAATCTTAAGCATGATGACTGGAGGTAAATAAATTATTTATATTCTATGAAATGTTATGTTGATGTTTGAGTTATGTTAATCCGTATTGTTGATATCTCACTTATGTTAATGTGTATTGTTGATGATTTACTTATGTTTTTGCAGAATTTTGGTGTTTAAGTTATGTTATGCACAATGTTGGTGTATGTTTTATGTTATGTAGAATGTTGGTGTGTGTTTGAATTTTGTTTTTTTGGAGTCATAATGTTGAGTTATGTTATGCGAAATGTTGATTGGTATTTGAGTTATGTTATGAGGAATGTGGGTGTGTGTTTTATGTTATGTAGAATGTTGGTATGTATTTTAGTTATGTTATTGCAGAATTTTGGTGTTTGAGTTATATTATGTGAAATGTTAGTGTGTGATTCAGTTTTATCATGCGAAATGCTGGTGTGTGTTTGAGTTATGTTTTAGCAGAATTTTAGTGTTTGAGTTATGTTTATGTTAAATGTTCAGGTTTGAGTTCTATTTTTTGCGGAACATTGATTTTTAACTTATATTTTTGCCAAATGTTCATGTTTGACTTATATTAATGTGGAATGTTTATGTTTGGGTAAATATTATGCGTAATGTTGATATTCCATTTATAGATATTCAATATAATGGCACCTGATAGAAACAAGGGAAAGAGGGTAATAACTACCGAAGGTGTTCCTCCCCTACAACAACCAAATCAATCTGACCCTATCAAACAACAACCACTGATTTCATCCATCGATGAAGCTAGTCAATAATAACCTTTGTCTACCTCAATTAATACTGAGGGATCTTCAGGTTTGTTATTATTAACCACCTATAATTAAAGTTATGCTCAAATATATATTTACATCTTTAATGTGTTTTTTTCTTCTTCTTAACATTATTCTTTTATTGTCAAGTTCCAATACCAGCATAAGAAAATGAGGTAGAGATATCATTAAAAAGTACTGAGTTGCAACACATAAATGTTACAATGAACAGTAAGTTGTCTATGCATATTGACCCCACACAACATCATCCTGTTGACAAGATCCAATCAGCAAAATTTTCCAGTGAATTAGGAGCTATTGTTTGAAATGAATTATCTTGCCTTCAACATGCCTGGTAGTTTAAGGAAGACAACTTGCTACATAATGTTTTGGACAAAGTTTCGATAATTTTTCAATTTTATTATATGCAATTTTGTTTTACTTATTTAAAGACTAATTTAACTTATGTGTGTTGTTCACAGATGTAGCTTAATATCGTCGATATTGAGACCCTGAAGTTTCAAATTGTGTGAGTTCACTATTGAGACAATGGGTTAAGGATCATCGTTATCGACTCATGAATACTATAAGTCTTTTTCTTCAAATGAAGAGGTAAGGAGACATATTCCAGAGTGGGTGACTCTAGAAAATTGGAGTAAAATGTGTGATTATTGAGCCTCTATGAAGGTTAAGGTTTGTCTTCTTTCTCTTCACGTTTGTTTCCATTATTTTTGTTTTTGCATTTAATGACTATTTCTTTTCTTTATTTAGGAAAAGTGTGAGAAAACTAAGGTTAACAGAGGAAAAATGAAAAGTCCTCACAACACTGGCTCCAGATCATTTGTTGTCGTATGACAAGAATTTGAAAGTTCTTTGTTTAGAAGTTATTATTATATTAGCAAATACAATATAATCTACTGTGTTTCAATTTTTTTAAATTCATATTACAGAGTTAAACCCAATTATATGGACAAGAGTGTGATAGGATCATACTCTACAAATTGACACGCTATAAGGAAGGAGAAGGTTGGACGTCTGAAGAAGCATAGAATAATTATGTAAGTATAAAAATTTTAATTTTAGAGTTTATTTATTTATGTACTACTAAACTAATAACATTTGAATTACATCACGATTTTATGTTTTAAATTATAGGACAGGAGGCAATAGGAGTTGCAGAGATCATTGTATGGCAGGAATGAGCCTGATGTGGATGACATTTGCAACAACTTTCTTGGTACAAGATCAGGGTATACCAAAGGTCTTGGGTATGGCCCTAAGCCAATTGGTTCATCATCATCACGACCAGTTTATGTAACGATGCTTCAAGAGGAGAACCAGTCGCTTAAGGCTCACTTACAATGTAATGAAGAAAAGTTAGATCTACTGAAGAAAACTTACAACGTAATGGGCAAAAATTAAACCGTGCTAAAATAGAGTTGACTAAACTTAAAAAGATCGTCAAACAAATACTTGGGTCAAACTATGTAAGATAGTAGCGACGATGAGGATCTCAGTTTGTGCATAAATTTTTTTCTTAAATTTTGTAATTAACATTTAATTATATTTTTTGTGAAATGCATTTAATTTTTAATTATGAAACATTTTTATTTGATTTTACTTAATTATTATTCAAACAATGTTACCAACAATAAGTAAAAATGTGACTTAATTATAATTCAAACTACGTTAAAAACAATAACATGAATTAAAAATTTTATTAATAATTATAATTGAATGATAAATTGGTAATAGGAAAATTATAATTAAAAATAAAAATTCCTCACAAAACTACTTAGCTACAAATACAAAATCATCACAAAATTTTTTTACCTACGTTGACCAAAATGTCTCTAATAACCTTTAGCTATGTTTCCAAAAATGTAGCTAAATCTATTCTACTATGCAAATAAATCATCGGTAAACATTATTGCCTACGCTACGTTAACATAGTTAATTACCTTTACCCACCAAAATCAAATGTTGCAATACGTCATTTGGGACAATTTTGTCTCTCCTCACTTATTCCTTTTTGTGAAAATCAATTGGGTGACAAATTCGTGAAAATGTCGCGAATAATTATTAGCTACCAAATTTTTCCAACCATTAGTTCAATGATTTTTTTACCGTTGCAATGACGTTTTTGCAACAATATGTTATCTTTCAGTGACAAAATTTTTTTTCGTAAAAACCATGTTCTATTGTAGTGATAAAACTGTTTTAAACTAAGAGAAATAGCACCTACTTTTCTCATAAATAATAATTGTATATGTGAATAGTATTTAGTATATTCAAATACCTGAGCATTCAATAAGTAGATATATACATCCCAAAATAGATTTTGATACAACTTGTGGAAACAATTAGGGAGATAGAGAAAATAATAACTCAATTAAGATTAGAAGAAATAGAATTCAAAATATTATTATGAGTAAAAAAAGTTAGAATACAAACACTCCTTAACTATAAATTACAAATATTAATTTGTAGCTTGGAACTTATAAGATTAGAATTCTCATGAACTCTACTTTTCGGCACTTGAATTTTTGACAATTAATAAAACAAGAAAATATACGAGCATAATTCTAAGTGAATGAAACTAATTATAAACATACATTTCAATTTGTTATAATTACTATGCATTCTAATATTTGCATCACAAATTATTTATCTTCATATAAATATTTTTGTGTAATATCTAAATTGTTTTCATGTGAGTAATACTTAAACGTTGTGAGATATTCAGATTTTTCTAGGACAAAAACACATGAAAAAACGACCATATATATGCACAATAAATACGTACTATATAGTCCACCACATTAAGAAATAACTCTTAAGAACGAAGATCCTCGTTAAACCTATATGTTTTTTGCTGAGATTCCGGCGTTTTTCACGCGCAAAATTGAGCATTCAATGGAAGAAAAATCAGAGGGCACTCGATAGTTGATTTTGAAATTTGGCGCCGGCCATCGCACGATCGCTTGTAGGCTGGTAGAGTAAAGAGTTCTTAATGAACCCATGCATGTACAGACTCGCAAAAAACAAGTGATCCGAACATCTTTCTTGAGGAATAAAATCTTTGCATTGTAATAAAACAGGACAACTTTCTGTGTTCTTCTTATGAGAATGAAAGAAGATTTGGTTGTTTCGATACCTTTTTGTGTTGTTTTTTCTCTTTTGATCCGTTGGCAGGCCTGCACGACCTACAGTACTTGGAGTTTAATGGCAATTTTGTCTTTAGCTGGCAACTGGTAAGAGAAATAGCATTTGATAATTTGGATGACAAAATCTCAGTATTTTACCGTTTTCCTTTGTTTTTAAATCACTCAAAGCAGATTCTTTTGAGGGAATAACTTGCAACTTTATGAGTCGATATTATTTTGTATTTAACAAAAGTTTACAATTTAATGATCATTTTTGTTAAAATGAAATTGTTTGTTTAAATTTTTTTTAAATTAAACTAAAATTGAAAATTTTAATCATACATACACACACAAAGCTTTTAACAATATGAAATCCAAAAGAATTCCAAAATATCTGAGTATTTGATATCTTTGACGAGTGTATTGACAAGCTGAGGCTAGCTGGTAACAATATATATATTATGTGGATAACACCATTAAGTTGGAGCACAGAATTTTATAGTATTGGCATGCGACACGTTGATGCTCTCTTTGTTCATTATTTAATAAACCATAAATGCTTCGATTAATCTCTTCATCTTGTGTTACGTGGGTTTCAATTTTAATACACATTGAAGGTTAATGTTGAGGTCTGAGCATTTGAAATAGTTAAAATCATATTTTTGAGGTGGCTGTTAACTAATATAGGTTAAAGTTCACTGCAAGAAAATTGACTATTACCGACGGATTATTCCGTCGGTGAATTGAACATTTCCGTCGGCAATATGATTTACCGACGGAACGGGACGAAAGTAGAAACCGTCGGTATATTGGCTGTCGCTATTGTATACCGACGGTTTACAAACCGTCGGTATATTGTCAAGGGAATATCGACGGAATTGTATCCGTTGTTATTATTTTGCGACAGAAATGAATTAACAATATCGTCGGCGAAATGCCGCTTTGACCGACGGTTATATTCCGTCGGTTTATTTTACAAACGGAATATCCGTCGGTAAATTCAAGACAATAATAACGACGGAAATATATTCCGTCATAACTGTCCATTATATACCGACGGATCATTTTCCGTCGGCATGTATAATTCTGCTTTTTTTCGTCAAATTCTGTTTTTTTTTACCGACGAATTATTCAATACGTCGGTATTATGAAAATCCTGCCCGCTTCTAAATACATATTCTTCATAGTTCTCTTATCTGTCCATACGAACTTAAGTTGCATATTTGTAGATATTTGTGTAATAAAAAAATTAGATTAGAAAT
>JANKYE010000225.1:31702184-31712724 GCA_032467995.1 Erythroxylum dillonii
CATACAAATCGACTCAAATATTGAAGTCATCAAAACTAAACAATTCTTTTCTCGTAAATTTTTCTTAAATTCATCAATTTTTTCACCAATTTCTTTCTCATTTAAATTCATTTTAATATTTATAATTTTCACCAAAAGTTTGGGGTCCAACATTGCGCTCTTCACCTGGAGATGGGACGGGATAGGAGGGGTGAGCTTATGCTCGTGGGAAACATATTTATGTTTGATAAATAAGCAAAAACTGTTTAAACATTCACAATCATAGCCAATTCTCACAAAACATGGAATTCTTAACTTTGTTAAACCAGAGCCACACTTCTCATAAATTTAGCATTTTTCAAACTTGTCAACACATGTAAACACACACAAACACATCACAAATTGGTTTGGCAAGTCCATAATCATGACGAACTACACAATTCCATTAAATGGCCTTGTGTAGTCGTATACTTGAGGGAGTCCTGAAAGGAGCTCCGTGCCACTAGCGGGCAGGCGGGAGAAGCCTTAACTTGGTCATCGTGCGTGCACGTGACAATTTCTTGGATGGACTTAACCAAACCCACATAACATGTAATCCATGCATTTAAAAGATTTTGTTCAAATGGCACATTCTTTCATGCACATATCATACAATTCAATAATCATATTTCAAAACCAATCATAAAAACCATGTTTGTTCCACTTAATTAAAAACAACATTTTAAACAATTTCAAAACCAATTTGCATTCATTTGTAATCATCTCACATAACAACAAACATAGAGCAATTCTCAAGCATAATAAAAGCTCATTTATGAAGTAGTTTGAAAGATCATTTATTACACTTGTTTGGAAAACATTTATAGCCTATTAACTCAAACATAAAAATGTCACCTACCTTTAATCCTTGCTTGAATCTTGTTCAAAGGTGTGTCTTTACTGGCTCCTCTTGCCCTTCTTGCCTTTCTTGCCTCCCTTCAAAAATGATAAAATCCCTAATTTAATAAAACTCAAATTGGAAAACCTAAAATACCTCAAGCATGAAATTGACCCTAGAATCACTAAACCCAATCATTTTCTAAGCTTTTTGAACCAAGATCACCTCAAAAATCCAAAACATTATAAACCCTTACCTTAAATCTTTACCCAAACAAAGGGTTCCTTGGATCAAATGGTAGCTTGCACCTTCCTCTTCCTTTTTCCTTCTCAAAATAACTCCAAAAAGCCTCTTGAACTCTTGGAAAAATCAAACCTAAGCAAACTCTTCTTTCTATCTCTTTTTCTCCTCCCTCACGCCACTTTCTCTCTCCCTTCTCTCAATTTTCATTTCTTTCTTCTCTTCCTATGTAAGCCACTTATTTCTCTTGCTTTTTGTATCTTCATTAAAGCCAAAAGGTCCAAAGTGCCCTTACCTATAAGCCTTTCCAAAATATAACTCAAGTGACCTGCCTAATTTGCCCTTAATTAAACTTATCACTTCTAACACATTAATTCCAATCTCATGCCACCTCACCTTATTAATACTACCATGCTAATTAAACCCAACACAATTTTTAATTTAGCAAGACCCCAAAATTCAATTAATCATGCTTCATAAATAAAAGGAAATTTTCAGGGGCTAATATTTCTCCCCCCTTACGAATTTCGTCCTTGAAATTCTTACCTGAGTCATTGAAGAGGTGCAGATACTTCTCCTTCACGGCTTCCAAGGGCTCCCACGTCGCCTCTTCAATCGAATGATTTCTCCACAACACTTTGACCAGCTGGATTGTCTTATTCCTGAGGACCTTTTCTTTACTGTCCAAAATCTTCACTGGACTATCCTCGTAACTCAAATCATTGCTCAATTGGATCTCAGTGGTTTGAATGATGTGATAGGGATCCGATCTATACCTCCTTAATATGGATACATGAAAAACATCATGTATCTGAGACAATTCTGGTGGCAGCGCCAATCTATAGGCTAGTGATCCTATCCTCTCTATGATCTCATAGGGACCCACATATCTCGAACTTAACTTTTCCTTTTTTCCAAAACTCATGACTCCTTTCCAAGGAGACGTCTTAAGAAATACCTTATCACCGACCTCATATTCCATCTCCTTCCGGTGTGCATCTACATAACTCTTCATTCTATCCTGAGCTGCCTTAAGCCGTTGCTTAACCAAATTAACCTTGTCCACTGTCATCTAAAGTAACTCTGGCCCTACCAGTTTCCTTTCCCCTTCTTCATCCTAGCATATCGGAGTCCTACATCTCCTTCCATACAGTGCTTCATAAGGAGCCATCTGAATGCTCAAATGGTACGAATTATTATAAGCAAATTCGACAAATGACAAATGCTCATCCTAAGCTCCTTTGAAGTCCATAACACATGCCCGGAGCATTCCCTTAAGGGTCTGAATCGTCCTCTCAGATTGACCATCCGTTTGAGGATGAAAAGCAGTACTAAAACTTGACTTGGTTCCCAAAGCCTCTTGTAAACTTCCCCAAAATCTCGAAGTAAATCGAGGATCCCTATCAAAAACTATGGAATCTGGAATCCCATGCAATCTCACTATCTCGTCAATGTACTTCTTTTCTAACACATGCAGAGAATTAGTCTATTTAATGGCCAAAAAATGGGCTGACTTTGTCAACCAATCAATAATGACCCAAATGGCGTCATGCTTCATGCTAGTCTTGGGCAAACCCATCAGAAAATCCATAGTTATCCTTTGTCACTTCCACTCCGGAATGGACAAAGTCCTCAACATACCTGAAGGTGCCTAGTGTTCAGCCTTGACTTGCTGACACACTAGACACTTACTCACATATTCAGCTACATCTTTCTTCATACCTTTCCACCAGAAATGCTTTTTCAAGTCTTTATACATCCTGGGTGCATGGCATAAGGCTCATTATGTGCCTCATCTAGAATTTCATCCTTAACTTCCTTGACATTCGAGATACAAAGTCTGCTTCTGACAACCATAAGTCTGTCATCCCTTACTATCACTTCGAACGTCTTTCCATTCTGAATTTCCTCTCGGAGCTTACTCAATTCTGCATCCTATATTTGTAACTCTTTAACCTTCTCCCTAAGTATCGGTCTCACTCTGAAATTTGTAATCATACTATCTGGTTTCTCCTGCTTCAAACTTATTCTAAGCTTTGCCATTTCTTCCAATAACGGCAAATACACTGTTAGAACATAAGCAATAGAAGACTTCTGACTCAAAGCATCTGCAACCACATTCGCCTTTCCTGGATGATACTCAATCATCAGGTCATAATCCTTAAGCAACTCTAACCATCTTCTTTGTCTCAAATTAAGCTCTTTCTGACTTAATAAATACTTGAGACTCTTGTGATCAGTGAAAATCTTTGTCTGCACCCTATACAAATAATGTCTCCAAATCTTCAAGGCAAATACCACTACTGCCAATTCCAAATCGTGGGTTGGGTAATTCAATTAATAAGGCTTTAGCTGCCGTGAGGCATAAGCTATTACCTTGTCCCCTTGCATCAATACACAACCCAAACCCTTCCTTGAAGCGTCATTGTATACTGTATAATCCTCCTCTCCTGTGGGCAAGGTCAAAATCGAAGCACTTGTCAATTTGTGCCTCAGCTCTTCAAAACTCTTTTGACATTCATCAGTCCAGCTAAACTTCTGATTCTTCCTTAACAACTTGGCTAGAGGAGCATCTATCATTGAGAACCCTTCCACAAATCTCCTATAATAGCCTGGCATGCCCAAAAAACTTCTTACTTCTGCCACTGTCGTCGGCACATGCCAATTCACTACTGCTTCAATTTTCCTTGGATCAACATGTATCCCATCTCTAGAAATCACATGTCTAAGGAAAATCACTTCATGAAGTCAAAATTCACACTTGTTGAATTTGGCATAAAGCTCCTTTTCCCTTAATCTCTACAGCACTATTATGAGATGTTCCTCATGTTCCCCTTCACTCTTGGAATAAACCAGAATGTCATTGATAACACTATGACAAACTGGTCCAGAAACTCCTTGAAGACCCTATTCATCAGATCCATAAATGCAGTCGGAGCATTAGTCAGTCCGAAAGGCATGATTAGAAATTCATAATGCCCGTAACATGTCCTGAAAGCTGTTTTGCTTATATCAGACTCCTTGATTCTAAGCTGATGGTAGCCTGACTTGAGATCGATCTTGGAAAAGACCTTTGCTCCCTGCAACTAGTCAAACAGATCATCAATCCAAGGCAGAGGGTACTTGTTCTTAACGGTTACCTTGTTGATCTTCCGGTAATCAATACACATCGGCCAAGATCCATCCTTTTTCTTAACAAACAGAACCGGCACTCCCCAAGGCGAAGAACTCTGTCTGATGAACCCCTTCTCTAACAGTTCCTCCAACTGTTCCTTAAGCTCCTTTAGTTCAGCTGGAGCCATTCTATAGGGCGGTATAGAAATGGATGCGGTGCCTGGAATCAAGTCGATTGCAAACTCAATTTCCCTCACTGGCGGCAAACCAGGCAACTCCTCTGGGAAAACATTTGGAAACTCCCTTACTACTAGGACATCTTCTATCCTCCCTTCATTTATCTCAGTGTCCACAGCATACGTCAAAAAGGCCTCACATCCCTTTTCCATCATCCGTTCGGCGAGCAAAGCTGAAACAATTCTGGGCGGTGTTATTTTCCTATCTCCTTGGAAAATCACCTTCTCACCATTTCCCAGATCAAATTCTACCTCTTTGAGACTGCAATCCAACTTCGCATGATACTTCTCCATGGCATCCATACCCAGTATCACATCTAGACCTTTCAACTCTAGGGGTAACAGGTCTACTACCAGTCTAGCACCCTCAATAACCAGCTCACAGTCTCTATACACTCGACTAATTACCACATTCCTCCCTAGAGGGGTACTAACAAGCAAAGGACTACTCAAAGACATTGAATTTACAGCATGTATAATCATACTTGCATAAACAAAAGATTGTGAAGAGCCAGTATCAATTATCACAAATACTGCAGAATTAAAAAGCTGAGCCATATCCTTAACAACTTCAGGAGCGGTCACAGCTTCCTCTCGGGTCATGGTGAATACTCTGGCTTGTGCCTGACCCTGGCCCTTTAGCCTCCCTGGAGGATTAGCCTTCCTCACTGCTCCAGAACTACCCGCTTCATTAACTGGCCTGGGTCCCATTGTTTCTGCTCTTCGTGGGGCTTGCGATTTCGACCCCTCTTGCCTGACTGCTTGGGGACAATATCATATGTCCTCTCTCACCGCATCTGAAACATGCTCCAAGCAACTTAAGACACTCCCCTTTATGAAGTTTTCCACAGTGCTCGCATTGGGGGTTTGTGAATCTGCTTCTCCCTGTCCTCCCTAGGCCCCCCACACTTGAGGCTTGCACTGAAACTGCTCTGGATTGCTTGTTCTTAGCAGGACCACTACTCCCCACCTCACTCTGAGTATGATAGGTCCTTGTACTCCTATCAGACACTGGAGCACTCATTCCCTTCCTAGAAGACTGCTGTCTGTTCTTTCTCTTCCTGCTCACTTTAGACTTGATATTCTCCAGCTTCTCAGCCTGGAGTGCTGCATCTACCAGCTGCTGGTAGTCACTGAAATTGTGGATCAACACCTTCTCCTTGATCCCTAGATACAGTCCCCCTTCAAACTTGCGGCACTTATCTTCTTCATTTGTCACTATGTTGGTCGCATACCGAGACAACTGGGTAAACTTTAGCTCGTATTCGCTCACACTCATTTCCCTCTATGTGAGATTCAGAAATTCTCTAGCCTTCTCTTGGATATAAACCCTCGAGAAGTACTTCCTCCGAAAAGCTTCCAGAAATTCCCTCCATGTCAAAACTGACGGAATGTCCTGATTTTGGGGCACTGACTCCCACCAGTGAAGTGCATCTCCCTACAGCAAGTTGGCTGCATAATCTAGCTTCTCTTCATTCGAACACTTCGTCTGACTCAGGACCCTCTCGGTCCTCTACAACCATGCTTCTGCTTCTTCAGGGTTAGTAGTTCCACTGAAGTCAACAGCCTCATATCTCCGGAGCTTATTGTACTGTCCACTCCGATCCACTTGAGATGGCACCTAAGCTTGCGATCCTTGGCCCATGGCATAGGTAAAAGCCTGGGCAAAGGCTTGAAAGAACTGCGGATCTAGTGGGTTCACTTGAGGCATCACAAGAGGTGGTGGAGACACCTCATGCTGCAAACTTGGTGCCTCAGAATTAGAAGCAGGGCGTGTCCCTGTGTCCTGCGGAACATGTGATTCATCCGTACTTCCACGATGTGAGCTAGATTGAGCTTGAGCTCCTCGAGTCCTTTTTCGAGGCGGCATATCACTCCTTCAATTTAAAACCAGTTAAAATCTTTAGTTCATGCAAAACAATGTCTGGAGTTCCTCGAGTTCCGGAGTAATGCCTTTAAGCTTAATCCTCGAGTTCGCGCTCTTCACCTGGAGATGGGACGGGATAGGAGGGGTGAGCTTACGCTTGTGGGAAACATATTTATGTTTGATAAATAAGCAAAAACTGTTTAAACATTCACAATCATAGCCAATTCTCACAAAACTCACAAAACATGCAATTCTTAACTTTGTTAAACCAGAATCATACTTCTCATAAATGTAGCATTTTTCAAACTTGTCAATACATGTAAACACACACAAACACATCACAAATTGGTTTGGCAAGTTCATAATCATGACCAACTACACAATTCCATTAAATGGCATTGTGTAGTCGTATACTTGAGGGAGTCCTGAAAAGAGCTCCGTGCCACTAGCGGGCAAGCGGGAGAAGCCTTAACTTGGTCAATGTGTGTGCACGTGAAAATTTCTTGGATGGACTTAACCGAACCCACATAACATGTAATCCATGCATTTAAAAGATTTTGCTCAAATGGCACATTCTTTCATGCATATATCATACAATTCAATAATCATATTTCAAAGCCAAGCATAAAAGCCAAGTGACCTGCCCAATTTGCCCTTAATGAAACTTACCACTTCTAACACATTAATTCCAATCTCATGCCACCTCACCTTATTAATACTACCATGCTAATTAAACCGAACACATTTTTAATGTAGCAAGACCCCAAAATTCAATTAATCATGTTTCATAAATAAAAGGAAATTTTCAGAGGCCAACATTTATGTTTGTGATACATTCATGCTTTGAATTTGTTTATGAATTGTGAGAAATTTGAGAAATTTGGAAAATGAGAAAGTGAGTTTTCAACCATAAAAATTTTGGAAATTGTTTATGATTGATTTTGACAAGTTGAAAAGTTTGAGAAATAAGCTTTGAAGAATTTCTATTGTGAAATTTCTAGAAAATAGAAAATGTTTTGAAAAAGATGATTTTTGCTTATGTTTCAATTTATAAACATGTTATTCACGAGCAATAAGCTCACCCTCCTTCATTCCTATCCATAGGTGATGAAAAGAAGATTGGGTGAAAGAAAATGAGAATTTCCGTTTGTATGTGTTCATATTGTATTATTGTTAAGTTAGATTGTTGCTGAGAGATTTAGAATTGTTGTGTATTGTGTACTTTGGATTATGGTTATTGGTATTGTATATGGCTTGAAACACCATAAAGGTTTTGTAAGCATTTAATTCATGATGGTATTAAGCTATGAAATTGTACATGGATATAGTATATCAATTTGTATATTGAAATGTGAAAGAATGTAAATTGGATTGACTGATGATATGGTATATTGAATTAAGATATGATTGTGACTTGGATATGGATGATTCTGATTATGATTGAGAATTATTGAAGTGCTAGGAATAGATTTGTGTTTGTTTATGCTAGGATTCCGGACAAGAGGTCCGATGAATTTGATGATTGTGTGATTAGGCTGGTATATAGAAGTGTCTTTAAAATCATTTGCAGGTTTTTGGGATTTTTAAAATACAGCCATTGTGCTGCCAAATTTTTGAAAAAGGTCAAATAAGAATTGGTTAAAAGATGAACTATGGGATTTGTATAATTGTATAAGACGGATATTAGGATTTGAGTTTTTGTTTGAGATGTTGGAATTGATGAATATTCCAAATGGGAAATTGAATTTGCTTTGTATAAGAGTGAATAAAGTTGAATAAGGAATGAAGCAGTAAAAAAATTATACCAGATTTTTGGATGGGTTTAGTTTTAGGGTTTCCAACGCGACAAGCGAGGATTTTCGAAAATTTTCGTTACTCGGATGTCGAACTTTGTTTCGGTTCAATTGAACACTTTGTTTGCTCTGATTTCGATTTCTTTGCCGATTCGCTTCGCTTCAAAATCCATTCTTTCGATTTTCGCTTTCGCGTTTGTTTCCACTTTATGATTTTCGATTCATTGTTATCCAATTTTCTGATTCGATTCGTATTTGATTCCGCTTCTTTGACCTTCGCCTTATGTTTCCGTTTCGCATTCGATTCGGTTTTATTTCTTTCGCTTTCGTCCGCTTTGCTTCGCTCTTGAATCCGATTTGTGTTTCGCCTTTGTTTGTCCCACTTTCGTTTCACTTTGGTCATAAGATCCATTTGATTCGTTCCGCCACTTTATTTTTCTTTTAGCGTTTACCTTTTTTTCCGGTTGGGGTCCGGTTTCGAAATCGGGTCCCAACAAATTCAGTTTCTAGGAATTTCAATTTTTGGATGGAAGTTGAGCATAGAATGTTGTTTCAGTATAAGAATAGTCTGAAAATGTTTTGGCTATAACTTTTAGAGCACTGAACCAAATTGAATGATTTTGGAGTCATTTGAAACTTAAGAGAATGTGGAACATTTTTCAAAAAGAGAATATTATCAAATTTTGTCATTTACTTGATCAGAGAGATCATGGAAAATTGACCCGAATGTTTGGATTTTTGAAAGAGTTTGAGTTTTTAAAATTTATCTTAGCGAATATGCAATATATGGGTCCTAAAAATTGTATTCCTATTGAATGGGAATTTTGTATTTGATAAAGGGAATCAATGAAGGCAAGAGGACCAAAAGGAGAGGCATCGTTTAAGCATGTATCCAAGCAAGGAACTCAGGTGGGTTTCATGTTTATAATAAAAGTAATGAGCCTTAAATGTTTTCTATTAAATCAAGAAAATAAAATGATTTCAAATTGCTTCATAATTGTTGCATTAAATGCTTTTAAATGATTTGAGAAATCTTTATATGTTCGGTATATGAGTTTTGTTGATGAATTTCAAAATAAAGATGGAAATGCATTGACCCGTTTTATGTATTCCTTGATACATGTCATGGCATTTTGTATGGATGAAAAGATAGAAAAGCTCAAAAGTATGAGCATTCGATAAATTGATTTGAGCATAATTATGTGCTTCTGTTTGGGCGAGATAGGAACGTTTCGTTAGTCACGTGCACGTCGACATATAGCCTTCTCCCGGCTCCCGGCTGCCCGCTTGAGGCCACGAGATCCTGAGAAATCGGACTTGTTTTGTTCACGGTATAAACTTCGGTTTATCCGTTTTGTTCCATGAAACTCTCGAGCCATTTGTTGTGCATTGCATGTTTGAATTGTCAAGTATGTTGCATAAATTGAGTGTTTGGTATTGATGGTTAATGGTTATGCTGTGTTGATGTGATGATATTTAACTATAAGTTTTGAGTTCGAATTGTGAATTTGACTGAGAATTTGAGAACGAAGCAATTTATGAATTCATTATGATTTTTATATGAAAAATGAACATTTCAACGGTTTTGCTTATTCTTCGTTATAAACTTGTTACCCATGACCTTTAAGCTCACCCCATTTCCATCCTCACCTTCAGGTGTTGAGCAAGAGATGGAGTGAAAGCGAGTCAAGGCACCATTCCCAATTTGCTTATGTTGTATTTTGAGTTATTTCTGTAAAATACAAGGCTTTAGTTGCATTTAAGGATTTCTAGTTCATATAACTTTTGTCTTTTGAGATTTTGGATTATTGTTGTAATTGTGGCTTGGAATGCCTTTAGAGTTTATACAACATTATTCTTTGATGTTAAGGAATTATGAATTATGTATGGATGATGTTAAGTGGAAGTATGAATTTGCGTATATATATATAAGGTTGAGTTGAAATTCGGTATACATGAGGAAGTTATCAATTTTATATGATTATTTTGATTGTGAATTGTTGTTACATATATAAGTGAGATGTTATAAGAGAAACATAGGAATTTTGGGTAATGAGCATTATGGTAAGGGAATGAATCAAATGGGTAGAAATTAGAGAGTTTAAGGAAATAATGTTGGTAGTTGAATTGTTATGAAATGATGTTACCTTAGAGGGAGTGAATTTGGAACAAATTAGAGTGAAAGTAAGGATTGGATAGTCTTATGATATTTCTGCAAGAGTTAAGATAAGAGTGATGTAGAGACCATTGGAAATTTTAAGTTTAGGGGTTGGGATTCTAGTGGTTTCGTTGCGGCAAACTCTTTGGCTTCGCCGCGGCGAAGTCAGTCTTTCAAGGTCGCCGTGGCGAAGTTATATTTTGTTGGACCAATGGTGGTTGACAAAATTAATCCTACTTATGTTTTGATAATAATAAAATATATATAGATTTGGTT
>JANKYE010000225.1:31723013-31733111 GCA_032467995.1 Erythroxylum dillonii
TATTAATAATTAATTAATTGCAATATAATTAATTAATTACAATATTTTTTATAAACCAACCATTATCAATGGTAATGGTAATGGTAATCATTCCTTCATCTTAACTAACTATCATAATTATAATGAATATATCCATTCTCATTCCTCCCTATATTCATTTACATTCTCATTCTCGTTATCTTCTGTGAATCAAGCCCTCCTAAGTAAGGTACTTGCAGGATTTTTAACTAATTAACTTTTACTAATTATGTAAAAATTTTCATTTTTATAAAAGTTTAAACCACTGATTGAAGCCCTGTACCTATATATCAAGAAGTTACTAAATGAAATAGAAATGGTAAAATATGTGGTGTGCGCAAAGATGCCATTCAGTAGCTATTTTGCACAAGAAGCATATGCTCGAAGCTAGAGATGATTCTCTTTCTAAGGCCATTAATTAAAATTTAGGTTGGTAGAGTATGACTTGGTTGACTAATGGTGCACAAAAACTCACACCACTTGAAGACTTCCAAGGCAAATTGTCTAAAAGGCTAAAACCATTCTTCAATTTTGGGACAAGGCTGCAAGAAAAAGGAATCAAGTGTTTCCTAAGGAATCAAATATTGGGAAGACGTAGTACATAGGAGCATTAAAAGTCGTACAGTCAGCATCATGTGCGAGAGTTTCATCACATACCATTTTAATCAATTTAATTGATGCTCGAGTGAAGAGTGAGGTGCCATATAATTGCAAGTGAAATCTAGCACTTTTGCTAGAACTTGTTGAAATGGGATATCAAAGCATTGGTGGGTAATTTCGTAATAGAAAATTTATGTTCCTTCCGGTCAATAATAGAGTTGGATGGAATGATGTTGGTCAAATGGGATTCTAAGCTGGCAACTTGTCAAGTTAGCTTGAATCCCAAATTGATATTTCAGACAAAACTCTACAGTAACCAATAAATGAAGTGGTTAATAAATGAAACAAATAGTTAACGGTGGGTTACCATTAGCCCTTTTTTGTTGTTCTCCCCCTTCCATTAAATACTCTCTACAATCCGTACTTGTTATTGTACAACTACACAAGTCTTTAAAATGACTAAAAATGGGATTCCAAAAAAATTATTTTTCTGCAATCACGACAAAAGAAACATCTTGATCTTTCTTCAATAATTTTTGATCTCTAGTAAACCTCTTAGTATAATTCTAACCCAAATGAAGTTATGAACATCTGTCAGAGAAAAAAGAATGAATAAATCTTATAAGATTCTCAAGAAATTCTTCGATTTCTTTCGGAAGCAGATGATTATTCATTTCCTTCTCAACTTTCATGAATAGCCAGGACATTGAGGAATATCTAGAAATACAGTTAGAGAATCAGTCTGATTCTAACTATGTTCGTTCCTTTTGAAGAAAGGAAGAATTACAAAGAATCAATCTTTCTTTTAGTTTTAGTTGTTGAATCCCTCAAGGGGTTCTTATATTCTATACTCTTCGTCCGTACCAATGAAGGATAGTTGAAAAAAAGTTTCTTTTCTTTTCTATACTCTTCGTCCGTACCAATGAAGGATAGTTGAAAAAAAGTTTCTTTTCTTTTGTTCTAGTCCACGATTTGAATGAGTTGCACATACACCATAGTATATGTTCTTTGGTACAAAGGGCATCCCTCAAGAGGGGGGCATTTGGTGAAATTTTTGATTGACTATCATTTATTCTTAATAAATTGTTTAATAGTTGACCTACTAAATAGTTGCATAAATCATAATGGGTCAATTTAGGTCGATCCTACCTCCAGATGATTATTAATTATTTCTATATTAATTAATATAATATTAAGAATATAAAACCTTGATAAGAAAATCTCAAATCATGATTTATAAAAAAAAGTTCTGCTATTTTTTATGCAACTGCTACAAGGTCAACAATTTGATTAGCTTGGGCTTTTGTTGCTAACATAAAAACATCCCTTTCCATGTCTGCCAAAACAACTAGAAATCATCATCATCACACCCAATCCAAAGTTTCATAATAAAGCGAGGTCTGGGGAGGTCTGGTAATACGCAACCTTACCCCTACATAATAGAGAGGTTGTTTCCGGTAGACCTACTTGCAGTGAGACAATATAAGAGTAATGCAGGTTACAAAGAAAATAGGTAAAACTAGCACGCTAAATTATTATGTAAATAAAATTACAATAAATACATAAATAAATGAAAATAAAAATAATAGGATATACCTGATTAAGTCCAGATCAGCGAGTACTTGATAAACTGCAAAATTCGACTCTTCTTGTCTTGAATTAAATTAGGGGTCCTTGCTCAGAGACCCTAAAGGTATGACAATCCTACTTTCTCCATACATATGTCCTGAGAAGTCAAGTTGTATGCCCGTCAGCCTTGTCCAAGATTTACACTTTAAAAAGGGAGAAAGGGCATTAGGTTGAACTTCCTACGCGATAATCTGCGTATCGTGAGTAAACATCTCCTAATAACCACTATACTATTTTGGTGAACTTTAATGATTAATCCTTTATCCTTATTTGATCACGCTATACTTTTCTATTTCTAACCACTACCTCAGTAAGTACCAACTTTGACTAAGGGTTATTTTCTCACAATTTCATACTGGAGCATCAGAGGGCCTCTTGCGCACATGCCTAAACTACCTAAGCCTGGTCTCTCTCAACTTGTCGGCAATACTAGCTACTTGTAGTTTGTCTCTCACCATACGGTTCTGGACCATATCTATTTTGATAATGTCATACATCCACTGAAGTATATGCATTTCTGCTACCAACAACTATCTTGTATGTCTATGTTTGGTAGGCTAACACTCTGCCCCACATAACATGGTTGGACGGATCACCATTTTATAAAACTTCCCATTGAGTTTTAAAGGAATCTTTTTATCACATAAAACCCCTGATACACTTCTCCATTTGACCCATCCAGATCTAATACGATGTATTATATCGGCATCGATATTACCATCACTCTAAAAGATGGACCTAAGATATTTAAAAATCGATCTTTGTGGTATGATGTCAGTGTCAATTGCTACTGCCACATCATGTACCATATGGCTTCCCGAAAAGTTGCATTCTAAATACTCCGTCTTAGACCTGCTCATTCTAAAACCTTTCGATTTTAATGTATCTCTCTAACATTCTAGCTTAAAATTGCCCTTCTTTAGTCTCATCCAATAGGACAATATCGTTAGCAAATAACATACACCAAGGTACCTCTCCTTGAATATGTTTGGTAAGTTCATCTAACACTAATGTGAGCAAAAAAGGGATTAATGCAGATCCTTGATATAGTCTAATACTAATAGAAAACGCTTCCGTGTCGTCTCCTATCATCCTTACGCTGGTCAATGCTCTTTCATACATATCCCTAATTATGTTAATATAGGTCATAGGAATGTCCTTTGCCTCCAAACACCTCCATAAGAGTTCTCTAGGAACTCTATTATACGCCTTCTCCAAATCAATAAAAACTATATGCAAATCCCATTTTTGTTCCCTGTAGCATTCCCTAAGTCTATGGAGTAGATGTATTGCTTCTGTTGTAGACCTACCAGGTATAAATCCAAATTGGTTGACTGATACAAAAGCAACTCTCCGGATTCTCTTTTCAATTACCTTCTCCCACAGCTTTATAGTGTGATTTAATAATTTGATACCTCTATAGTTGTGACATTGTTGGATGTCCCCTTTGGCCTTGTATAAGGGGATCAACCTACTTAATCTTCATTCATCTAGCATTTTTGTTGACTATAGGATCACATTAAAGAGTTGAACTAACCACTCAATACCGACAACTCCTATCTGCTTCCATACCTCTATAGGGATCTCATCCGGCCCTACGGCCCTTCCGCTCCCCATCCCTCTCAAAACCTTTGTAATTTCATCCCTCGTGACCCTTTCCCATGAGTACCTGTTAAGAACATGCCTCTACACAAAGGGTTCGCCTAACTCTAAGTTACCTACTATAACTTAGTTATACAGGCCATAAAAGTATCTCTGCCATCTCCTTTTGATGGCTTGAGCCTTTGTGAGTACCTGTCTTGCTTCATCACGTATACAACAGACTTGGTTGAAATCATTCGTTCTACGTGCTAGCTTGAAAATCTATTGTGCTCCCTTTAACGTATCCAAAGCCCTATACATAGTCTCATATGCTTCTCCTCTAACCATTAAGATTGCTTTCTTTGCCTTCTGTTTTGCCAGTCTATACCTTACTTTATTAATTTCCCATTCTGCCTCTGTTGTACTTGTTAAAATATCTTTTAAAGCTCTCTTTTTCACCTTAACCGTCTCTTAGACCTTGCTGAACCACCACCAAGATTCCATCCGCCCTCCTTTCTGCCCTTTGGGTACCCCTTTGGATATCCCTAGGAGTTTTGTGGCAGTTTCCCGTACTATGGAAGATACACCCTGCCATATCCGATTAGCATCCCAACTCACAGACCATGTTGAATCAGCCTTCACCAATTAATTTTACAACAGTGCTTAGTAAAAAAATGTGACTCCATCCCTTAATTCCTAGATCCAAAACTAGTAATTTATGTTGAGTTGATATGCATGCTGCCAGAAGCACTTTGCAATCTTTGCACCATGATCTAGTATTTTTCCTAACAAGGAGATAATCAATTTGCATATTGGACGTGCTACTATGAAATGTCATCAAGTACACTTCGTTTTTCTGAAATAAGGAATTTGCTATAACTAACTCATACGCTACGACCATATCCAATAAAGCAATCCCATTATTATTTCTAGTGTCGTATCCGTAGCCCTCATGAGCTCCTATATATCCGTCTAAATCAACCCCTATATACCCATTAAAATCACCTCCTAGGATGATCTGCTCCGTATTAGAGAATTGTAGCAGCACCCCATCTAGCGCCTCCCAAAACAGACGTTTTTGTTGCACGTCTGAACCCGCTTGAGGTGCATACGCATATGTGACATTCAGAATCACATCGTTAAAAACAAATTTTGCCACCATAATCCTATCATTGACCCTTGTAATCCTCACTACTCAGTTTATAAGTTCCTTGACCACTAAGATAACTATCTCATTCTGCTTTTGCGTACTTCCCGAGTACCATAGTTTGAAACCCCCTATCTCCTTTGCTTTAGCTCCTGAATACTTAGTCTTCTGAATGTAGGCTATTTGTATCCTATACTTATCTAAAATCTCCACTAATTCCAAGGACTTTCTCGTTAGGGTCCCAATGTTCTAAAAGTCTATTCTCATTCCATCATCTCCTTTTTTATCCCTGCATGCTGCATGCACCGACTTTCTTGCACTAATTCCAACTGTTTGATTTAAAGGCATCCCTCCTACCTCGTGTCTTTCACTCTTTCCGTAGGTACTATCCTAAGAAGTCCTGTAAAAAGCTGATAATAATAATAAAAACAACATTAAATAGAAATAGTAAGAATAACAATATATATAATATAATATATATATATATATATTAATAATGATAATAATACTAATAATAATAATAAAATAATAAGAAGAAAAATAAGAAAAATCAATAAATAATAACATAGTAATAAAATATAACGAAGAAAAATAATAACTACTGTGCCAATCGAAAGGATCCTCAGTCCTGTAGAAACACACACGTTCTCGTCATAGTGGAAGAGCTCACAAAGAAAATACTGAAGTGGCTAGCGAGAAGGTCTCTGTGCCTGGTAAGGAGAGATTCTACAGAGGGAAAGATGTCAAATGAAACACATTATAACTAAAACAAATAAAAACCTTGACTTACAAAGGAGGTCGCGTATAACAAAGGAGTGTGCTAGCAACGGGAAACAAGAGGAAAAGACTGATGGGAGAGGATTGTAACCTATCAATGATCTCCAACCGTATTTTACACGCAGGTACATGGACTATCCTAAGCTGCAGTGTAGTTGGTGATATTCCCAATTAAGGGAATCGTAGATTTTGCAAGTTTCCAATGTAAGAAAAGCTTCTTCTGCAGGGGGTTAATAAATGCCTTGCTAAAACGACTGGAAATGTTTCATAAAAACTAGGAATATGGTATATATAAAAAATCCACTCCTTTCTTTACCTCTAAAGATAGGATGTCCCAACCACCAACAGCTATTACATTGATGAAGTTGAAAATAATCAATTCATACTGTGTCAGGATATGATTTTGTGAAGTGCGTAGTGGAAGAAAAATAAATTTTTTATCTATTGAAAATTAAAATTATTTTGATTTATAATATAATTAATCTATAAATATAAAAATTATAAATCATAAATCGTATTTTATTATGAAACTTAATTTGATTTTTATAATTCATTTATGAAATTGAGTTTTTAAGATAAATAGAAATGACAAAAGGGTTTTCTTTTTTATAACTTGTTTGTGAAACCAACTTCTAAAATAAATTAACGATAAATAAAAATGGCAAAAGGGCTCAAGTTCTTATCTAACCCTAAGTTAACAAGTAAAAATTAATTACTATGATCCAAATTCTAAACTTCAAAGCAAAAAAGGAAAAAAAAAACTTGAAGTTCAAATGAGATCGAGATTTTTCTATTTGGCAGTGAGCTTATTAATTTTAGGTTTGCCCATTTTAACTCTTGATGGCAAACCTCCATTAAGGTATTAATGTCTGCCTTTTAAAAATTTCCATATAAATGAGGTGAAAGAACTCTGGAAGTGATATAGAGAGGGATATGTGAAATGTTAATCTTTATAGAGTCAACACCTATTATATTAAGGGTTTGAACCTTTTAATAGTTTAATTGAATTATAAAAATAATTTTAATTATTCAAATAATCATAATTGAATACTAATTACGTTCAAATAAGATCTAATATTTAATATTGTTCGTTATTATCAAATATCTTATACTGCCTTATAAAGTTTTTAAAACTTTACAATCAAATATAACCTGACTAAATCACTTTTTTCTCTTTAATTATTATTTGTATGTAATTCATTAGGTTCCTAAATTATATTGATAATAAATTAAATCATAATTTAAATTTGTATTTAAGATTAGATAAATTAAAATTATTTAATTTATCACGAATTTTGAAAATAAAAAATAACTTACATCCATAAATTATGATTGATATCTAGTAATGCATCATATCTATCTAATATTAAAGATTTCAAAGTAGTTTTGACTATTCGTATCATATATATTTTTGTGTACATTTTAATAATTTCATCACATAATATTCTGATCAAACATAGAGTATAAAATTAACGTCTACACTTTTTGATTATAATCATATTCATTATCTACAAATAGCAATTGATTATTTTAATGATTTTTAAAAAATATTTTCAAAATATTATTCTACCTTAACTAAGGATTTCTTAAATTAATACTAATTGATAACAATGAAAATTTTTCATGATTATTTTAGAGTGACGATTCTATATCAATTGTTTAACTGCCTCTAAATAGTCCATACAATATTCAGTGAATACTAATTGAGTTACACTTGACTAAGATAGATCCTAAGTAGTTTCAATTATTATATGAGATAATTTATAGATCTTAAGTTAAAGGATTATATATACAATCATCATAATGAACATTTCCATAAACACATAAGAAATGCTCCATATGAAATTCTTATATTGGTTCGATTTAGTGAACTTGTTTTTTTATCAATCATCCACATATTTGTTTAAGTATTTCCATGCTTTAATCTATAAAATTGACTACTTCATTCATAAGAAAGAAATGTAATATCTGTTAATTTTTCTTCTCTATTAATATTCAGTCTTAATAGAGTAATGATTAAGAATAACTTATGGATAATATATAAATGCCATAAGAATTTTATAATTATAATTTTATCAAAATTTTATTTTAAAGCATATTTATTTTATGAACTTTATCTTGTAACTTAGATAATTAAATAAACATACATACTACAAATAATTCCTTTTAATTTTGTCATAAATGTACAATCAATTGGTTAGTTGTCGGATATAAACCAATAATCTCCTACTTGTACTAAGTCAATAGCTTAAGTATCTTATACTATTTCTTCAAGTAATAATCATGATAATAACGATATTTTTAGTACTCCCATTATAGCCACTTTCCTAATAAAGTACCTGAACTAAAAATATTTAATCAAGTCTATCATTATTAATTTTTCTAGTTAAGTGCCTTATGTTAACTCCCTTAATGGAAGGGGTTAAGTAGTACAACTAATCAACTTTAAACTAACTTAGCATGCCACATCAGAAGATTATCTTCCTTCAAGGAAAGTTAACATGGCCAAATTAGAGCCTATGTCCACATTATATACACTCATATGAGGCCCAAAAATTTGCACCCCCCCACTCTGAAAATTTCAAAATTTTAAGGGAGACAAAAGGTGGTGTTTTGTTATTAATTTGTTGTACCATTTATTTTATTTACTTCAGATATTTATTCTTATTTGTATTAGAGATATGAAAACGAAGTTGTTATGTAAATGTGGTATTAATGATATTGTCAATTTCTTAAGAACCTATCCAAATTTTGGGAGAAGATTTACAATGTGTGATATGCTCGATCTAAGAGAAAATACAAAAAGAATGTGATTTATTTCAATGGTTATATTTTTCCTACTTTTGCGTATGTGTTTTTCCAAAGAAATGCATATTATTGGGAAAATGAAGCTTTTAAAGAAAAGAGAACCATGATACAGTTTAGTTTTAGGTTTTTCTGGTAAATGAAAAATGTATTATGGCTTGATTAACAATTGATGCTGTATTGAAACCTTTCCAACTTAAAAAAATATAATTCAAAATAAAATATATCTTAACTAGGAATTATGTTTGTTCTAGTTAAAATAAAGTTAAAATCTATGTGACCTTGAACCTAAGTATCAACTCATACATAGAATAATAAATATCTTTAATACTTCATAATTATCAAATATCTTAAAATTTAAACACTTTAGTACATTTTCTATGTACTTAGATTATAATATGTAAGTAACTTTTATATCCACCTTTATAAAACCTCATGCATATAACTTCTTTTCATATCCAATTTAAAGTTGTTATTAGGTGATCATATATTTAATATTTAATAATATAAGTTGTTATTCTATATGAGCAGTATGTCATCTATATACTCCTATTGAAAACTATAGTAATATACTTATATTAACCTTCTGATAGGCATGATATATCCACAATCATTTACAAAATATGTATTTGAATTTATTTCACAAGGAATGTTTTTTTTTAATATCTCTTAACCTTTTGACTATACATCAAATATATTAGACAAATGTAGTAGTTTCATTTAGATATATTGTTATGAGAATTGGACCATTTCAAACTCTTACTCACATTACTTATCTTGATAACTATTATCTCAAAACATTGAAACATATATTTTGTTTAATACGATTTATAAGATTATATCCAACTTTTTTGTATATGTCAGAACTTTTTATTATCCAATTTAGTTATAAATTTGTTATATAACATATGATTCAATTAAACACCACTTCCTTAAATAATTAACTTTCACTTTTGAAAGTCTTACTATTCTGAATCTTATATGGAATCTTGCTAATTGATTTAGAGGGAATTGTAACGCTCTATAATATGGGTTAGAATATTAAGGAATTAGCAGTGCATAATATGCTTTGCATATTTATGTATTCGCTAATATGTGCATATGAATTTTGACCCATATAAATAAATTGCATGTGTATTCATTTACATATTTCGGGTAAAATGGATTTATAAATGCGAATAAATTATGGGAAATTTATTCGGAGACTTTGTATTATTTCGAAAATTTTTGGTGAATTTTAGGAATTTCTGAATTGAGGTATTTATGAACTAGGAAAACATTGGAAATGAACTAATGGTGCTGGACCCCGTTCCCGGAGCCCAGTCGAACCGTGCTAGACCCCGTTCCTGGAGCCCAACTATCCAAAAATGGAGTCGAAATCGAAGACCGTTAGGCCCAAGTCCCGACCCCCAAGGTTGAACCCGGGGTGACCCGTCGGGACCGCCGAAGAGATAAACATTTGCAGAAGCTTATTTATCTCACTCAAACATACATTCATTTGTATCATACCTATCAAACTAAGCACGGTTATCCAAAATGCC
>JANKYE010000225.1:31739817-31750374 GCA_032467995.1 Erythroxylum dillonii
GTTATGCAACGGGAGTAGACTTACTGCTCACAAAGGACCGTTAGAGGTTAGGATCAGTTCGTGTCTGCATTAGGTTTTTGTATAGAGTGTTTTCCGCAATTTCTGTGAAATCTGTATTTGTACATTTGATCTGTAATAAGTGGTACAGAATAGGAATCTCTATAAATGGAATTGATTGAATGCTAATATTGTGGTATATATCAAATTGTACCAATTGGAAATGCTGATAAATGTTTTGTGTATTGCATTGGGTCCATATGGCCCAAAATAGAATGAATTATAACAAAAAGGGTTATTACTGAAATTGGGCCCGAATTGATCAATGGAACTGTATTGATTGTACTGCATTGAAAGCAATGTGTTATCGACTTTTAACTTTAGTTGGCCTAAACTGAAAATGGATTTCCGCAATGATAGTGGTTAAAAAAAATTATACCGTTATGTGAGTGATTGACTGGTTTAGCATGCTACCTTCGCGGGCACGGACTCGGATATCACCGTCGATGTCGGGTTCGGGTCTTGCGGAGGTGGGATGCTACAAGTAGAGGCCCAAAGAAGCAAAGAAAGTGAACAGAAACTGAAGAAACAAAGAGATTTCAAACTACAAAGGCTTGTAGAGAAAAGGAAAAATTTGAACAGAAATGTAAAGAGGGTGAAGCGAAGAAATGTTCTAGAAAGAGAAAGAGGAGGATAGTTACCTTGGAGTGTCTTTAGAAGAGGAGAAGAGGAGACAACACCGAAGAGAAGAAATCACAGGAGAGGGACGCAGCAGGAAGAAGGGGGAGGGGGAAAGAGGAGAGCTTCGGGTGAGTTTAATATGTAAAAGAAATTTACCGACGAAATTTACCAATGGAAAATTTCCGTCGCTAAATCGAAACTTTTTAAATTTCGCCAAAATTTCCTGCCTGATTTACCGATGGAAATTTTATACCATCGCTAAAGTCTGCCGAGAATTTACCGATGGACCATTTCTGTCGGTAAACTCAATATTTTCTAATTCCGCCAACCATTCCCGCCTTATTTACCAACGAACATCTTATATCGTCGCTAAATTCTGTCGCAAATTTTTTCAGGATGATTTCCCTCCAAATTTAGCGACAGATATTAGTACCATCGCTAAGCGAGATTTTTCTTAACAATTTTACCGACAAAAATTGTATTTTCGTTGGTAATGTGCAAGGTTTATTTTCCGTCGCTAATTTTTGCTTTTCTTGTAGTGTAAAATACATATAAAATATCATACATATAACCATTCAATTTCAATAAGCAAATATAATTACTTATAAAGAGTTCAATAGCTCAAGCTCTCACTGAGAGGAATCATGTCATATATGTTAGTATACTTACAAAGTTGAAGAATGAAATTATTCAAACTTCCCTTACTTTAGATGAGGATTGTGTAATATGGATCAACAATGCTGATGGAAGATTCATCAATTTGTCTTGTAGAAAGGTGATTGTAGGTGACTTACCAACACTTCTTTGGACATACTTGTTTCGGTTTGATCATCATCATCCTCGAGCCTCTACAACTTTGTGGGTGGTTGAATAAACTACCAACTCTTAATAGAATTGCAAAATTCACACAACTTACTAATTGGTGCATTCTTTGTAAGAGGGTCAAGGAAAATTCCGATCACTTATTTTTTGAGTGCATCTATATGTTTAAACTTGGAAAGCTTTGTTGCATAGATGTTTAATCTCTGAAATCCGACAAAATATTCCATAATAGAATTGTGAGATGGTGTTTTTGCATTTCCTTATCATTTCTTGTTATTGCTGAGTGGAATGAAAGAAATGCTTAGATTTATCATGACATAAACGTTCCTAATCGACAGTTTGGTATCCTGCTAATACAGAGGATAAGAACACTTGTTGGCTTACATATACATAAGGGATTGGATCTTCATTTTCTCAAATCACATTGAAGAGTATAACTTTCATTTGCAATCGTCATGTTTATTAATTTTTCAGCTTATGATTAGTTGTTCCCTTGGAGTTCATAAGTTGTCATGTACTAGAACTATCATTTTGATTGTAAATATACCTAAATTACATACATAAAAACACCAAGCCTCATTTGATTATAGTTATTAATATAATATTTTTAATTTAAATATTTGAAAATAAAATAAATTAAAGCATTGTTTCTTAGTAAATTAAATTCCTATCTAAAAAAAATTTAATTTGATTTTAAAAATTCAATTGAAAACTTTTTCGGTTTTAATGACTCCTTTAATAAAAATAATTTAATTTGTCTAGTAAATTAATTTTTATATTTAAAGAAAATTACTTCTAAAATTAAACAGTTCTAAATTTAATTAAGCAAGTTCTTGTTATCACTTTATTAGAGATTAATTTCTCAATTTAATTAGAAAACGATTACTTGACTTATCAGAAAACTATTGTATAATATATAAAAGAAACTCATTTTTATTTAATAGATAAAATATTTTTCAAATTTAATCAAGAAAGTACTTCTACAATAAAATAAGAAATTTATTATTCATATTAATAAAAACGATATCTAAATCAAATAGAATAAACACTATATAAATAAAATATCAAACTAAATGCTTTTTCAATAAAATTGGACATTTAACTAAAAATAATCTTTGTAATTAAACTAAGAAAATAATTAGTTTTAAGATGTCTTTAGGGGATAAATTATTATATATTGCCATACAAGAAAGTTAAGAAAATAGTTCTAATTAGATATACAAATTTTGACTTTGATACGTGGCTAAATGATAAAAAATATCCATATCAACTAACATATTGGTGTTAGTAGATGGAGTTATTTTTTGGGGCAGGTTTTAGAGTGACTAGTAAAGTTAATGTTCCTTTTCTGACCCTTGCAAAGTGAGAAGCTTTGTACACTAAAGTTATTGTTGTTGTTGTTGTTAACGAAAGTATTTCAAAAAAAGTGTTAAGCACACGCTTATTATCTCTTTTACTGTACATGTTAAGTTTGTTACATGATATAGAGTTGTTTCAAAGGTGGTTTATTTAAGAAATTTAATTTATGAATTATTTATGCTTGATTAATTTTTAGACATATTTATTTGTATTGTGATAATCTACTTTAGAGTGTTGTTTAATAACAACAATAAGCATATTATAGGATCTAAGGCCAAATGTTTACTTATAAAGGAACTTGTACCAAAAGGCGATATTATAGTGGACTTCTTGTTACTATTTTGGATAGACATGTTTACATTATGAGTCTGTCGAAGTTCTTTGACACCGATACTTAGGTAAGATTGTATATTTGTTCCATATATTATTTTATTTTCATGTATTATAACTATATTTTTTAAATGTAAATGATAATTATTTTGTTCTCGATCATATATATTATTTTGCGCTGTTAAAAAATAGATAAATGTCTTAAAATTCATGTCAATCTTAAACATATGATAGGTAATTGAGCATATTTACAGTTTGACTTTGACATATTTATGGTATCTTCCAGTGTTAAATCCTTACAAAGTCAATAAATATAATATCTTCTTTATTATCTTAGTCTTTATTATTTACTTTATTAAAAATATGATAATTAATATTTATTTAATGAGGAGAATATTCGAAGTACTATTTTTTGTTGGACGTTTATTAATTTTTATTTTTAAATTAAAATTAAGAAAACTAAAAATTTAATCTAATATAAAGATAATAAAATAACTAAATCAATGATTTAAACAGGAGGTTTAAAGCCAATGCAATAAATGAGGCTCTTAAGAGTGGTTGAATTGGTGGAAAAAAAATATGAAGTTAAAGGATTTTGTGTTTGAATTATCTTATTTACGCTCTTTTAATTAAGTCTGTCGTATAAGATTTGTCTTATACGAAATATTTGATTTGTATACTTACCTACTGGGAAATACTTGATCGTGTAATTTGTAAATTATTGCTTACAATTCGAGGATTTAATTAGTGCCCATCCCGAAACGTGTTTTCAGGTTTGAGAAAACATGGACAACACAGTAAGCAAAACGTGGAAACATATAAAGATAAGCACACATCTTGACATTCATTTTTTGCAATCATTTGATGAATAACATGTCACAATGGAGTTCGTGGTTCATGGGCACTTCGCAAGATGGAATCTTTTTCCCTTTTGTTTTGCGTGATTTTTTTTTTAGTTTATGGTCCTAGTTCATTTACTTTTGGGTAGTTCCGAGCAGTCGAGTAATGTGCTAATGGGGAAGCAAGTGAAAGGAGAGACATTTATTAAGGGTGTGGCAACAACGAACAAGAAAGCTGTGTGTCAGTTTTGGCGTGCATGACTGAGCAAAGTGGTGAGTCATGAGTGCATCTTATTGCCTTCAAAACGCTGAATCAATATCTCCAACTTTCCTGTAAAAAGTTAAAGCGAACACAAAGAAATGTAAAGAAACTCCTTTAATCTCTTTCGTTACCTCAACTATACAATGTTAATGCTGGTCCGCTCAATAAGTTTGATAAAGCATTTGTTGAACTCTTTAAGCTCAAGCGTAATAAAAGCTTCTGAAGGTGTCTATTTTTCATTGTTTCTTGGGGATTCCTTAACTAGGTAACAGCTCTGTTCGTTTGGGACACTTTCTGGGTGGTTGGTCTCTTTAGCCTTTTTGTCTTGGTTAACGGGTTGGCTCTCCAGGCTCATGCTTAGCTTCTTTGCTGTGTGTCTCTTGTTGATTTAGCATTTTGAAATCTCCTTCTTGTCCATTGATGAGCTTTACTTTTCTTTTCTATTTCTTTTAGGATTTATGCTTTAAAGTTTTGGTTTTTAGTTGATGTTACTCGTGGTTGAAAATGGCTTCATGTTTTATCTTCATCGGTTCCAACAATGAGGTGGTATTGTGCATGACTGTATTGATTTGGATACACTAGTAGTCTTGGGTTCTGTTGGGGTTTACACGGAGAGTGGCTTTTGGGACTTGTCCTTTGGTTTCCAAGTTGGTTGGATAGTTGCATTTCTCCGATATGATGTGGGTTCTTATGATTATTTTAATAGACATTTTGCAATATATTCTGGTAGATTTCTCAGATTTCAGTTTCAGTTTTATTGTAATTTTTGTTGTTGTTGATAGTTTATATTTGATTGTTGTTCATTACTAACATCTTCGTCTATCACATTTACTCCCATACTCCGCCTTTTTGAGAAAATAATAATAATAATAGAGAAAGATGCTTGTTGTCTCCGTTATTGGTGGTATCTTCAACTGATACCAAGATGCTGTTTTCGGTTGCAGGTTTTTCCAAACTTCGATAATGGGCATGTATTGTTTTTAGTACGTCAAGTTTGGAACTTGAACGTGTAGTCAGGCTGCAGTTCACTGATTGATAATGGTCTTTAAATAAAGAGAAAGGACAGGCCAAAAAGAGAATTCAGAGAGGAAAAGACAAAGAAATAGTGAAGAAGTGAGGTGGAATCGGATTTATGCTTGTCGAGTGTCTGTAATCAGTGAATTGTTTACTGTAAAGCATCTGCTGGCTATGTCTCCTGGGGTGATTCATTGTGCCCGGGCTCCTTGGGCTTTGCCGCCGACTTAGGCAACAGCCACTTCTTTGGCTTTCTTGTTCTTTAAGATATCCTTTCGCTAAATCAATCCCATCTCCTCAATTATCCCTTTAAAACACATACTTATACAAACGCACGCACAGTCTCTCTGTCTCCCTGTCTTTTTCTTAGTCAGGACTACTTGATTTGCGTGTATATATTGTTCAAACGCTCTTTAATCTTTACTGACTTCATTGGATGTCATAGTCTCTATTAGACTTCGGAAGTTTGGTCCCCACACCCTGGGGTATTCCTTTCCACTTCAGGAATTCTTCCTCTATGCTTCATTGGGAATGTGTTTTCTGGAGCTTAAGCCAAAAGGTATTTTAATTTAGCATTTCTCAGCTGAGTAGCGAGAAGGTCAGTTTTGAGGTAGCATAGGAAAAGCTGTATCGGTTGGTAAAATGAAGTTTATGAAACTTGGATCAAAGCCAGACACTTTCCAGACCGATGGAAACCGTGCTAGGTGAGTTCTTCTGAAGCCTTATGGTCCTTTTATGCCTTCTGAATCCTTATGGTTCTTGTATGCTCTATCTTCTTGGCTGAAGTTCTATTTGGTAATTCTCCTGTTACTGTCTTGATTGATGCATGCTACGTTGCCGGCAGAGAATCCTCTTGCCGGTGATTTCTTTTCTTTATTGGTTCTCTTTCATTGAAAAATTGCACAACTCTCTCAATTGGGTTGATTTAGGACGGTTTCTGGCCAAAGAGACAATCAGGATCGTTCTACTTTAATTGGATAGTAAGGATCATTTTACTTTTAATTGTTAACTTAAATCAGGGATTTTATATTGCCTGTCATGGCTTTTAATATCATTTATCTTAACATCACTGAAAAGTTTATGTTTGTGAAGGTTGTCAGTTTTGTTGCTTCAATTGGTGAATGATTCACCAGACAATTATTAGGCAAGTGTTGGGTACAATCTAGTTCAAATTTGAGTCTCTTTTTGGTCTATCATTCTGCAAATGAAATGAAGAGATCCACTTTTGGAACACTTGACAGTTCTATCTGGAGTTTATTTTTAGATGCTTTTACTTTGTGGGTGACTTTTATTTGGGTGAAGAAGTTTACTATTTAATTCCCGATAGAGATACTCACAAGCATAAGCTAGGATTAATGGATACCGTTGTATGTTCCTTGTTGGAATTTCCTCCATTATACTCTCACATTAGCAATACTGCAAACTTCATATGTCCAGCCTGCTGTGCTCAAACTTGATATAGATTACTGCTTTATATATTGGCTACTAGCAAACTTACTAGTTTGTAAATATTGTCTTTCCGACATCTGAATGACCACAATTTTCTTCTGCAGGTATGTGGCCAGTGAATTGGCAACTGATATTGTTGTTAATATAGGGGATATGAAGTTTTACTTACACAAGGTACACTAATCTATCAATATATCAACTGCTTAACAATATGGAGAAGACTGTTTTTTTTCTTTCTTTTTTTCCTCTTTGCATCCCATTTTATTTATTAGCCTTCTGAGGGTTGTATCTTTAATATCAGCTAGTCTGTATAATCTCAAATGAATCGGTGTTTTGTCTCTGCTATAATGCAATATTGATGCTCCACATGTTGCCATTTATGTCACCGTTTCTGGGAGTTCAGTATTGAGATTGAATGTCCTTGATCAGTAGAATCTGTTTTGGTCCATTAGAGTGCAAGCAGATAATGCAAAGCAAAATGGGGAATAGTTGTTCCATTCATGATGTCAATCCAAACCATTGGTAGGCTTTAGATCAGAGCAACTTGAACATGGATTGGACTGGATCAGGTTTGACTCCGAATTCAATCATGTTTTCACAGAGTTTAGAATCTAGTGAACCCAAGACAGGCCCAATCACTTTTTTCAGCTTAGTGCTTAAAGCCCTTAGAAAATTTTGAATGATTGTGAAATATTAGTGGCATTCAGCCCAAGGATGCTACATGCCAAGACATTTAATACCTTTAAACCTGATTCATAAATAAATCTAGACAAATTATTAAAAGAAGAGGGAGCTGCCGAGCTGGTCTTATTTCTTTTCATAGAGCTAGAATCTTCTGTCCATTTTATCCTGTCCTTACCCTGTTCTATGAATCTCAACTATCCATTTATATGGGTCCTGTGTAAATCCCGCATAAATAAATGACTGAAATTTATGGGACAGAATAGGGACAGGCTAAAATGGCTAGACCTGCCCCCTTTCCATATGGACGATTATATTACCAAGGAACCAACCTTTAAGTAGTCCCTTAAACGTTTGAAAGAGTAGGGCAACAAGCACCATCGAACTAAGAGAAAGAACAGCTCCCTCTCTTTAGTTCTGCAGCCCAAGTCTTAAATGATGTAGATCATTGTTTGATATCTTTCTCATCAATGCAACTCATGAAATAGAAGTTAATGCGCTAGTTGAAACCTTATATGAAAGACATCAGGTTGGATTAGTCTGTTACAAGTTCTTGAAAATTGAACCAAAACTAGTGTTTTGGTCTGAAATGGGTAGATTTTGGCTTGATTTCAGGTTAGTTGGTCTGATCCCTTTTGAGCAAATAAGACGTCCTTGTAGCATTTGTGACCGTGAAAGTGAATATTAACACAAGTCGAACCTATTCTGCAGTTTCCTCTTCTGTCAAAAAGTATTCGCCTGCAGAAGATGGTCACTACTACTACAAATGCAGGAAACTGTGATGAAGTTGACATTTCTGACATTCCTGGTGGGCCTTCTGCCTTTGAGACATGTGCCAAATTTTGTTATGCCATGACAGTTACCCTCAATGCTTACAATGTTGTCGCGGTAAGATGTGCTGCTGAGTACCTCGAAATGCATGAGATGATTGAGAAGGGGAACCTCGCTTGCAAGATTGATGTATTCCTGAACTCAAGCATTTTCTGCAGTTGGAAAGACTCGATCATTGTTCTTAAGACAACAAAGTCATTATTGCCTTTATCTGAGGCACTGAAGTTAACAAGCCACTGTATTGATGCTATAGCTACCAAGGCCTGCATTGATATTTCCAAAGTTGACTGGTCCTTTACTTACAACCGCAAAAAACTTCCCGAAGAAAATGGTAATGATCCAACTTTGAATGGTACACGAATCCCCAAGGACTGGTGGGTTGAGGATTTGTGTGAACTTGAAATTGAGTTATATAAGCGTGTTATTGCGACAATTAGAACCAAAAATATACTCTGTAATGCGGTTATTGGAGAAGCTTTGAAAGTTTATGCTTATAGAAGGTTGCCTGGTCTTAGTAAAAGCATGATTCAGTCTGAAGAGTTAGTAAAATATCGATCAATAGTTGATACAATCATGGGGCTATTGCCTGGTGAGAGAGGTACTGTTTCTTGCAACTTTTTGCTGAAGTTATTGAAAGCAGCCACGTTTGTAAAGTCAGGAGATGTGATGAAGGGACAGTTAATAAGGAGAATAGGCCAGCAATTGGAAGAGGCTTCGGTTCATGACCTTCTGTTACAAGCTGGTCAAGAGGAAAATGTGATTTATGATGTTGATACAGTAAAGAAAATAGTTGAAGCGTTTCTGATGCGAGACCAAAATCATGCAATTGATTCATCAGAAGAAGGCCACCAGATTCAGGAAGCAATAAAACCAGGAATTCTATCAGATGCTTCAAAACTCATGGTGGGAAAACTCATAGATGGTTATCTTGCTGAAATTGCAAAGGATCCCAATCTACCCTTGTTGAAGTTTGTGGAGCTGGCTGACATGGTGGCTGGAATGCCCCGTCCTGCTCATGACGCACTCTACCGGGCAATTGACATGTATCTTAAGGTAAGAATACGTCATCCTCTCTAGGTTTCAACCAAATTGTGAAATTTCACATTTTTCTTTTTCTTATGGCACAAATGAAGGAGTAAAACAAGCCGTTTTGCTTCCTCCTCTTCTTTTTTTTTTTTTTTTGGGGGGGGTGCCCTTTTTCAACAGCTTGCTAGAACTTACTAGTGTAGATGGTTATGGTGTAGAATTGCAAGAGGGACCAAAAGGGTTATTACATGCGTACATTCTGTAGGGTTTGCTTACGTATAGAGTTCCATTGTGTAGGAACACCCAGGCATAAGCAAGAGTGAGATGAAGAGAATATGCAAGTTGATGGACTGCAAGAAGCTATCAGTGGATGCATGTCTGCATGCGGTACAGAATGAAAGGCTCCCATTGCGGGTAGTTGTACAGGTAGTCATTTCTGAGCAGCTCAGGGTGTCTGCCTTATCAGGCAGCAACACTGGCGACCTTCCTCAAGGCATCCGTCCTCTCAATAATGGGTCTCAGAGGAGCTCCATATCTGTTACTCCAAACCAAGAGGAAGATTGGGATGGTGTGGCCACAGCAGAGGAGCTCAAGGCTTTAAAGAAGGAAATAGCATCCTTTAGATTGAGTGATACAGAGAGAAACGGTGCAGATGGTAGAATTAGTGTAGATAAGGGTATTAGTAGCAAAATGAGAGGGTTGCTCAAGTCAAAGAAGATCCTCACAAAGCTTTGGTCAAGCAAAGGAGAGAATAGTGGCTCGTATTCATCAGGAAGTCTTGGTTCTGCAAACCTAGAAGTTGTTAAATCCACACCTTCCAGAAATAGGAGGCATTCAGTATCTTAATAGTATAATCAAGTTGCATATGGAGTAGAGTTTTGAACCCTTGACCTGTCCTAGTGATCACTTAAGTTTAATGTTTAAATATTCATTGGACAGTCATATAAAGTAAAAATATTATAAACATCATAATTTAATTTTTATAACACACGGTAACTTGTATTAAATAATAGTTTCTTTCACTACAATGTATCAGACAAGCATTTTTAAAATCATATTACATTAAAATTTAGAATATTTTGAATTATGTGAATTTACTCTCACATATATCCAGATAATTTTTATTTAAATATCTAAAATTACTAAATATATAATTGTAGCATTGTAGATACTTAATGTGAACATTTTTAATATTTTGAATTATGTGAATTTACTCTCACATATATCCAGATAATTTTTATTTAAATATCTAAAATTACTAAATAT
>JANKYE010000225.1:31766296-31781513 GCA_032467995.1 Erythroxylum dillonii
TCATGCTAACCCATGCCACCTAACCTAATTAATACTACCATACTAATTAATGTCAACTTAATTTAATCTATCAAGACTCCAATGATTAATCTAATCATGCTTAATAAAATAAAAAAATTCAGGGGCCAACACATCTTACTTTATAATGGATGAATATGAACCCTTTACAAGTCTTATTTGAGATCAAGATGAACCTTCCCAATATCCTGACAAATTTTCCCAATAGCAATAATTGTATAACTATCTTAAACCTTCTCTCTTTGCTCATATTAATGAAATATGACTTAATTTATGCTATGCAATGCACACATATACTCTTTAACCTCTCAACTTTCTTAACAATTTTTTGGTATGCCAAAAATTCTTCCCTCAACTCAATCTTGACATATTTATACTACAACGTATTTCAAAAACTTGTTAGATATACAAGCTAGCTATTATTATAAGTACTTTTTAGACAAGATCGATTAACTAATTACCTTCTTTGAATTAATTAGACATCCTTTGATTAAGGTACTAGTTAGCTAGAGAAATATTCTCAAATTATTAACTTTTGAAACCCACCATCAACTAGTCATTCATAACCTTTCAGGTAGTTGATGATCTAAGTAGTTACATCCTACCTATTATTTTTCTTTTTAAACATGGGTTAGGCTAGTCGAACCAAACCTTTAGGAATAGAAACTAACTTCTAATAACACTTTAAAACATCAAATTTCATCACTTCAAGTTTTTTCTAAAATAATAATATTCCTATTTTGATAAAATTTTGATTTAAAATCATTTCAAATTTGTTTGAAGATTCAAATTTTTTTTAAGTCTAAAATAAAATTTCTCTTAATTATGAAAATATTTATGCATTATACCTATATGTAAATGATTATGGAGTGATTGACCTTTAATTCATTAAAATGACTATAATTGTTACATATGAAATGACTTTATTCTTTTTTATTTTTGGCTCACTTAATGTCACGACTCGAACGGGTACATGAAACTCAAAAGTTGAAGTCCTCAAATCACATGTAAGAATGACTATTAGTGACAAAAATAATGCAAAATATCAAAAACAATGTGACAATATGGGCACACGTATGTACAAACACAATGAAGTGTAATAATATTGGTGTGCATAAGAAGAAAATTCTTTTTTCAATATGCCAAATCATATCATTGAGGGCACTACAATACAAGTACAAGTGAAAACAAATGAAAAGCATACATAGAAGTAGATATATTATAGTCGATGCTCCTCGAATTCACTCATGTGAAGTTAGTGGTAGCTGACCTAAAAAAGTAGAGTTGAAAGGAGTCAGACCTCATTGAGTAAGTCCATGTCGCTCTACGACACCAAATGACATTTTCACACAATTATTGTTTATATTAGGATAAACAAATATGTATGATGCATGACAAATCACATGCAATGCATAATAAATCGTGAAGAAGGAATATATGTAACACCCTAGTCTCTAAGGATACATCCTCACAACACTATACATCGAATGACTGTGGGGAGCTAAGCATCACCAATTATCGAGCCATATACCTATACTCATATAGTAAGGCTTTTTTTATTCCAAAAGGGCTATAGAGCCAAGCATCACCAATAAACTAGCCCTCATTCAGTACATCCAAAGTCATAATCACATCGATAATATATATGTCAAATAAGGACTCGACTAGGAGCCAAGCATCAATTAGGATTGCCCATGTCATATATCAATGTTATATCACATTTTCTCTCATAATCAAACCAGTGGTGATATGTCCTACAAGTCTTTCCTCCTCCATATTCACAATCAAACATATCCCCATATAAACCAAATATCAATTATGCAATTTCTTAAAAAAACACTCAATCATGCAAGGACTATCATAAATGCATACAGTATGGTATAGATACCCAAAACTGTATCCATATACTTAGATATCACTGTATTACTCACATAGGCATCACAATAACAACTACTTAAATTACGTATATATATATATATATGTATGTATGTTATAACATAATATCATAACATCCACGTGCATAAGGATATGAACATCTATCTTATCTTAATTGTCATTGTCATCGATCATATTAATCTATAACCATACTCAATAGAGGGTATGGATTAGGTATTGCTAGATATATATCAACTTACTTGATTGATGTACTTGTTAGTTCGAACCTTGTGATATGGACCCCAGTCCTAATATACCTATAAAATAAGAAAAGAAATATTCTAATCAGTGTCATTACAAGTTAATGGGCTCAATTAACAACCTAAGACTGATTGGGTTTGCTAGGATGATCAAATTATGCAATTCAACCCTTGATCCTATTCTCATATTCCAATTCACAAACTGTTTAGCATCTTACTATGGTTCTTAAGGTAAAAATGATCAACACAATTTATAGGATTTTGAAAATTTTCTAAAATAAAATTCATCAAAAGATCACCTGAATAGTATATCTAATGACTAGAGTACTCCTCAAGTCATTGAAATATTCCTTCGAACACAAATTTTTTTCTAGTATCAAAATTCAACAATTTTTAAACCAAATGAAAGTTGTTGATGAGTAAAAATAGCTTTTATAACTGCAAGAAACTCAAAATATCAACCAATCTTAATGAATTAAAGAAATTTTATTTCAAATCCCTAACCTTTACTTTTGTCAATCGGCAACAATATAGGCAATGATCAGTAATAAGACCATATGGTAGTGATGGTTGACAACACTCACTAGAGGAGGCAAATCAAAGATTTAATTTTTCTTATCGATTTTTACGATGATTTTGATGTAAAGGTGAGGCAAAGTGGGTATGGTTGTGACCAGTTTAAAGAGAGGAGTTGATTGGTGTATATGGTTGGCTAGTCAGAGTCATCAGTGGTGAAGAATAAAGAAAGGGAATTTTATGAATAGTAACCTTAGGGGTGAAAATGAAAAATTAGGAAAAATGAGGGTGGACTAGTATGGTATACTCGTCAACCAATACATTGAATATAACCATTATAATAAATAACTAGTTCTTGACTCAATGGCTATGTTGGATCCCAAAAATACTATAAATAGGTGTTTTCTTATTGGTTTTAGGATTAAGAAGGTTTGTATGTTATATACATACATTTCAAAGAGTTTTTTAGTCATTTGAGTATTACTATGTCATATTTGTATGAGTGAGCTGTTTTTAAGTTATCAAATGATAAAGTGAGGTATTTTGAGTTATAATATTTAGTTGGGGCAATGTGTTATTGTATTTAGGGGTGATACAAGTGAGATTGAGATTCTTCTTCACTTTAGAAGAAGGATATAGAAAAGATTGATCTTTAACGAGAAATAATGTAAAAATGTTATTTTTTTGCCTTGAAAGAAGAATTATAGTAAAATTCTAAAGAGAGTCTTGAGAGTGAACGTAGGTAAGGATCATTTAACAAACCACTATAAATCGCTTTGGATTCTCTCCTCCTTATACTTTTTAAATTATTGTTCAATTGTATTATTAATTTATATTAAATAGTTTTTTTGGAATTTGATAGTAATTCATTAAAAGCCTAGTAATGAGCATAAAAAAGGAGAATGATAAGTCTATTACATAATCCATCTATGCTCTTATTACAGTTAAATATAAAATAGCATGTGAAGGAAATTAAACATCATTCAAAGCTCCATATTCTTCACATTGGTACTCAATCATTCAGTAGGCCTATACGTTATCAAAAGTTCTCTAATCTAGCAACAAACCTTTTGAGCAAGTACATATCTCTTAATTTTGTAATTCGTAGATAATGTATTATTCCTTTCCAGCCAAATGGAATAAATTGAGCAAGTTATGTAGAGACTAAGACTAAACTGGTCTTTTCCCATTCTTTTGTACTGTTTATCAACCCAAATGAAGATGATTTTCCATTCTATAGATGGACAGAAAAGGTTCAACATATACTACATCCTAGCCTATATAACTTCCTAGTAGTTACATTGGAAAAACAAATGGATAATAGTTTCAAGCATGAGGTTGCATAATAAACAAATTTGCTCAATGGATCTAAAAATTTTGTTTTGATTTTTAGTATGTTTCTTGCTACTAACCATGTAACAAATGAGGCTTTATGCAAGGTACCTTTCCAAACCTATACCATTGGATGTTAGGCAACTGGGGTTGAGAACCCCTAGACAAGAATGATTAGAGAATTCTCCACTACTGTTGGGTATTTAATGGCTGTTAACACTCCTTGTGTGGTTTTAGGGGTGGGGGCAGGGGAGGGTAATTAGGAAGATAAACTTGAAGTCTATTATTGCATCTGAAATTAATGACCCAATCATCTTATTGAATAGCTCTCATAACCCGAACTTGAATAAGAATCCTAGCTAACAGTAATGATAAATCCTCCCTGAGGATTAAGGGACTTTGCTTTGAACATTATCAAACCAAAACTAAGAGCTCTGTCCATTACCTATGTGTTTTTGATTAGGGGAAAAATGCCAACCTTTTCCTTAAAAATTGTGTAAATAGCCAGGAATGTTATTTCCTACCTCCAATTTGCTAGAAGCTTGAGTTTTTAAGAAAATATTCATTAGTCCATTTAGTTCAGAGATCCTTCTTATCAGCAATCAATCTCCATATTCTTTTTTTAATTAGGATTAATTGAGTCATCTACAAGGAAGTCAACCCTAGTCCACCTTCATGTTTTCTCCAAAAAAGTTGTTCCAACTTAACTTTTGCACCTTTAAAGTTATCAGCAATTCCACTTTATATAAAATTTTTAATACATTTTCAATTCTTTGTTATTCTTCTTTGGAAGAAAAAGATGGGTGCTTCAATGAGTGTGTCAGTTCCTAAGCATAGAAGAGATAAGTTAAAGCCTCCCTGAATTTGACAAAGTCCTATTCTGCCATGCATTGATTCTTCTCTTGTAAGTTTCTAGAAGTAAAAGACAGTCATGATATCTTAAATTTTTAGAAGAGATGGGAACTCCAAGATATTTAAATGGGAGGCAGTAAGCATTCAATCTCATAATCATCCTTAGTTTGGAAGTGTTTTCCACATCAGAAGAGAAATAAATTTTGCTTTTTATGTTGATTGACACTCAAACCTAAAAGCCTGCAAAACTTCTCAAAAGAATTATGCAATATTGCTATAAAATTTAGATTAGCTCTACATAACATAATCAAATCATGTATAAAGCTTATGTGAGTAAGCTTTAACACCTTACATTTATGATGAAATTTGAATATGAGGCTTCTTTAAGTGTTCTTCATAATCAGCCTAGTAAGAATTTCCATAGAAATAGCAAAAAGGTATGGAAGAGGATCCCCTTGCCTTATCTTATTGGTCCCTTTAAATTGTTTACTTGGAATACCATTTATTAGGATACTGAATGAAGTGGTAAAAATGCATGTATTTATCCAGGAGATGAATCTACAAGGAAATCCAATCTTTTTAAGGCAGTATAGGACAAACTTCCAATTGATATTATCAAAAGCTTTTAAAAAGTCCACTTTAATTACAAAACTTTTGATGGATCTACTAGTCTCATAGTCTTTTAACAAATCCTGAATTAATAAAATGCTATTACTGTTGGACCCCGTTTTCGGAGCCCAGTCTCTTGCTCTGATACCACATCTGTTGGATCCCGTTTTCGGAGCCCAACCTCTTTCTCTAATACCACATCTGTTAAGCCCCGTTTTCGGAGCCCAACATCCGGAGTTATAAACCATGAGCTACTCTGATGTCATAAAAACGTGTGCTTGTTAACATGCAGGGTTTTTTTCAATGAACCCTCATTAGTCATCATCAGTTCATCCTCATTCTTATAACATCTCAAACCACCAGGAGTGAGCCCACACCAGTCAAACACCCAAATCACCACTTGATTTTTTTTAATATAGCTCCATAAACAAACTCATTTCTTCTATTTTAGAACAGATTTTGAGAAATCTCAAACCTAAATTACAATTTGACTTATTTAGAACATTTGTTTCCCATTATCTTAAGTTTCTAATGACACCAAAGTCATTCAATTTGGTTCAGAAATTTAAAAGTTGTACCCCAACATTTTTGGACTGTTATTAAATTGAAACAGTCCACTATACGTAACTTCCATCCAAAAATTGAAAGTCTTAGAGACTGAATTAAAATTATATCTCTTCAGATCATTTATAGCTCTATGTCTCTATTTCATTTAGAAATAAGAAATCATCTCATTTGCAGCTCTACAGACCAAGATATCATCAAAATACCGAAGTATATTTAGTAAAAGGTCCAATTCATACTCTTCCAATCGACCCTTTACTTTCTTTTCATCAATATTTTTCAAATCAGCATCAAAGGCTACCAATTTTTATAGAGATATAGAAAAATGTTAGGAATCCATTGGTTCAAAAATAACCTCATTTAGAGGTCAAATGATAAAGTTATGGCCAAAAGAATGAAACATGTTCAGGTCAAATTTCCAAAGTGCATACGGATCAAACAAAACAGACGCATCTAAGCAAATTGATTAGACAAAGGAGACGAATATGTCTAAGCTAGACGTAGACGAAGGACACGCGTCGAAGTAAGATGCACTCCACACTTCAAAACCAGACGTAGATGAAGGACATGCATCGAAGAAGACACAGACGAAGTCTTGGTCAAAGAAACATTAGACGAAGGCTTAGTCAAACAAGCATCAGACGGAAGCTTGGTCCAAAGTGAATCAGACAAAAGCTTGATCAAACATAAATTAGGCAAAGTCTTGGTGCAAAAGTGAATCAGTCGACAGCTTGGTCAAAGGGGAATCAGACGATGACTTGGTCAGAAGCACCAAACGAAGGATTTAGTCAATGATGCATCAGACGATGGATTACTTAATGATGCATCAGACGATGGATTACTCAATGATGCATCAGATGAAGGATTCAATCAATGATGCATTAGACGAAGGATCCAATCAATGATGCATCAGACGATGGCTTGGTCAATGATGCATCAGATGAAGGATGTAGTCAATGATGCATTAGATGATGGATTTCTCAATGATGCATCAGACAATGGATTCAATCAATGATGCATCAGACGATGGATTGCTCAATGATACATCAGACGAAGGATTCAATCAATGATGCATCAAACGATGGCTTGGTCTAAAATGAACCAGACAAAGGTTCAGTCTAAGAAGGAATCAGACTAAAGGATTCAATCAAAGAGTCAGACGAAGTGATTCAGCCAAAGCTGAATCAGACTAAAAGATTCAATCAAAGGTTCAGACGAAGGTTTTAGTCAATGTTGAGCTTTGACTCAGATGCAGTCAAAGCTACGCTTTCACTCAGATGGAGGGATTCAGTCAAACTGAATCAGGTGATGGGTTTCTACAAGGTCTTCCTCACATCACCCAAAGTTCTAAATTCACTAACTACACTCTCTAAAGCATTTCCACTTGTAATGACCATATCTCTTAACTCCTATGTCCAAAAATTCCATATTATATACCGTTGGAAAGCTAGAAAGATAAGCTACAACATTCGAGCAGACAACTTTGCCAAATTTGGCCTATACTAATACATTATTTCCCCTGAAGTCAGAATACACATTTACCCTTATGAAAGACTATGATTATTTTCCCAATTTCACTTTCTCTAATGCAACGTCATTCTTATCCATCCAAATACATCTCATCATTCATAATTCCTATTTTCTTTTCCATAACATCTCCCTTATGTGTGTGTATATATATATCAACAATTCATGATCAAAATCATCATCATCATCCACACACAATTTATATCTCATTAACAACAAAAATAAGAGTTTGCAAAACTTTAATGGCATTCCAAGCCACATTAAATCATCGATATCAAAATCCAAAATACAAAAGATACCAAACCCAGTAATTCTTAAAATGCGACTAAATCCTTGCTTTTACAAAATCTAACTTAATTTTACAAAAATATTGCAAAAGTAGAATGATGCCTCGACTCTTGGTTACTCGATCTTATTTTCTTCACCTGAAGATGAGACGAAAAGGGAGTGAGCTTAAAAGCTCGTGAGTAACAATTTATAACAGAAAAATAAGCAAAACCTTTGAAAACATTCATTTGTTATAAAAAAATTCTCATTGAGTTCATAAAACACATGCTTCTTAAGTTTTCAACCAAATTCACAAATTTCAAAACATGAATGCATCAAACTTGTTAACATAACATAAGTACATAAGCACATCAGAATGGTTTGGGTAGATCTATGAACAAGACGAACTACACATTTCCACATAATGGTCCTGTGTAGTTGTAAACTTAACGTACTATCACAATCTCATATAGTAGTTTTGCGTCGACGTAAACATGAGGTAGTATATGAAAGAGCTCCATGTCATTAGAAGGCAGGCGGGAGAAGCCTTTAACTTGATCAATGTGCACGTGACATTCTTGAATAGATTACACCTAACCTACATAACATGTAATTCACATCTTGAAAACTTGTTGCCCAAAATGGCATATTTCTGAAACTTGATTTTTCATAAACATGAGATATTTTGAAAACTATTTCCGAAATCCTGATTTCATAAACTTGTATCTTTTCTAAAAAGAATCATTTTTAATGTCTTTTCATAAATCATCACGCAATTCATATAATAAACATATAGCAATTTCTCAATTCATTCAAGAAACAATAAATGCAACACTAATAATGTAATTGAAATCATTAAACTTCCTTGATTCAAAGAAAACATTTGTGGCTTATTTACTCTATTATAAACATGTACCCACCTTGATTTTCTTGCTTAAAATGCCTCTCCTCTTACTCCTCTTGCCTTTCTTGATTTCCTTCATCAATGGCAAAACCCCACTCAATAGGAATCCAATTAAAAATTTCACAATGCAAAATCACTAAAATTGATTCTAAAATACTTAAACCCATGCATTTTCTAAACTCCGTGAACTAAAATCCTTCCAAAAATTCAAAAGATTCAACTGATCTTATCTTGATTCTTCACTAAACAAAGAGTTTCTTAGCTCTAATGAAAGCTCTTCTCTTCCTCTACTTTTTTTCCTTCTTGAACGACCTCAAAATCCCTCTTAAAAACCAAGAAATGGTGAAACCCTAACTATCTTTCCTTCTTTTCTCTCCTCTCCACTGAAACCTCATTCTCTCTCTCTTATTTTCATTTCTTCTCTTCTTTTTATCTTCAATTCACATTTTTATTCTTCTTAAAAGCAAGACAACTTTTTCCTCTTCCTATAATACCTTTAATGAGTGTGCAAAGTCAATTTTGCCCTTCCTTATATGCCTATGATCTTTCATCCTTAAGTGTCTTGCCAAAAATACCCTTGAACATTCTTATAAGCTTACCACTTTAATTCCATTAACCTATGCAATAAATCTTACTAACTTTGACATAATTAAATAACCCCAAAATAATCCATCAAAACCTCATAATTAACTTAAATCGTGCTTAATTCAACAAGACCAAAATTCGGGGGCCAACAGTTATAGATGGATTTACCTAAAATGAAGGCACCATGGGATTGTAACAAGAGATAGGGCAAAAATACTTGAGGTTATTAGCTTGGGAGTTTTGAAACTAGATCAATGTGAGTGGATTTAACTTCATGTAGTATTTGGAAAGTAGACATGAACACCTGAATAACTTGCGCCAAAATGCCCCTAGTAATGTTCTAAGTAGATTAGAACAAGAGGGTATTGAAGCTATCTGAACTTAGAGCTTTCTTTAGGTTTAAACTGAGCAGTGTACTTTTGAATTCTAAGTAAGAGGTAGGATTTTGTAAATCTTCCAGTAGATCCTCATTAATAGAATTTGGAAGCCTAATAGTCTTGCAGCTTTAGTAGGCTTGGAGCACTAGAATCTAGAATCTTCTAGTAGTAATCAACCACCATACGTTTTATTACATTTCTGTCTATAACTAGTTGGTTATCTTCATCAAGCAAACAACAGATTTTATTGAGGTTTCTTCTAGCAAGTATAGAATTATAAAAGAACCTGGAGTTGGAATCATCACCTTTCAACCAATTAAACCTGGCTTTTTGTAATAGAAGAGAGGTATAATCATGCAGAGCCCTATTATAAATCTCTACTAACCTGAGTTTTTTTTTTCTGTTTCAGCTTGATTGTTTGGATCCTGGTAACATTCTTCTTGGAATTTTTTTAGCTCTTCTTTGAAAATTTATAAACTTTGAGCAGAAGGGGAACCTCGTGCTTTAAGAAAATCATTTAGCTTAACTTCTAAAATCCTAACTTTTTTTCATGAGCTGATAAGACTTGCATAATATAAACCTAACATCCTAAACTTATTTCACTAAATCCATAAACCCTTCCTTATTAATTAGAAAATTGAATAATCTAAAAAGAGCATTGAATGAGATTAGAGTAGTAAGGTCATTAAGTTCCATGGTGGAGTGATCAAAACACAGAGGAGGACCGAAATGAGAAAATGACTTGGAAACTAAACCTATCCAAACCTGATTAGCCAAAATTCTATCAAGTTTTTTCCTTGTGAAGCATATGCCTTGTTGTTTATTACTCTAGGTGAAATGATATCCTACATAATTTAATTCAAACACTTTCATCTTGCAAATTGTGATATCTAACTCCTTGCTTATAATACTAAAGTTAACCGTATAACGTTGAGCCTCAGAGGAATGAAGAACACAATTAAAGTCACCGATTAATATCCATATGCTAGCTATTGAGAATTGAATAGTAATAAGGTCTTCCCAAAGTTTAGCTTTTTGGAAAGGAAAATTTGAAGCATAGATGATGAACATTTAAAAGGAGACTAAGTAATCCACCATTTTGCACGCCAAAAGGAAAATTTGATAAGAGCTATTTTGTGAAGTAACTTGAACTTTTTCCTTATCCGTTAGCATAAACAATTCTTCCACTATATTGATGCTTATTATTGGACCCTAAGATCCAGTTAAAACCTAAGAAATTCATAAAATCTCAAAATTTGGGGGCTTTAATTATAGTCTCAAGCAATCTAGTAATGATAGCATTTTTTCCCAAAAGTAAGTCCCTAACAACTTCTCTTTTATGAGGTTCAATCATCACCCTCAAAAGGTAAAAGGATAAGAGGGATAACCAAACTCCTCTGGGATGTTCCTTCCTCCTTCCTAATTTTCTATATGAAGCTAGAGATGTCTTCCCCAATAGCTCCTCCATCTGATTGAGCCCTTCCACCTCCTGTACTTAATCATCCACTTCATGATCTTTATTAGTAAAGTCCTTATCCTTGGCCTTATTTCCATTTTTGACCTCAATTGTAGGAACTCCTTCAACATATTCAACTCCACTTGGTATAGATCCAAGTTCCTTATTTACTTCTATTGCTTTTGACTCCTTTGGGATCTCCTTATTTACTTCTCTTGACTCCTTTGGGATCTCCTTCTGATTATTAATCAATTCTTCATCCCTGTCACCTAATGTTTCTGTAATCCCTCTCTATTCCAACTTTATCTAGTTCCATTCCTGTTAACCATTTTTGTATAAACATTGGTAGGCTTACAATATGCCAAGAACCAGATTCCGTAAATGAACTCAGACTATCCCTGTCTCTGAATTTAAATAGGAAAGAATCCTTTTCAGTCAACCAAATCTTTTCCAAGCCCTTGGTTCCCCATTTCATTTGAAACCAAATTTGAACCCGAGGAAAAGAAGGCTCTTGTTCAGGAAAAAACCTATCAATGTACTGGACCAGTTTTTGGATCTTTGTACAATAATTACTAAGGCTAGGAGACTATCCCATTCACTAGAGTTGAATGAAAATGCTTAGGCTTCTCTGTGGAAATTCAACTGCCACCGCATTTCTCCAGGATTTGTCTAACTCCTTTTGAGAGGTTGCTAAAGCATTACTTCTCTTGGGATATTCCTTACTAGTTTCTATAGATTCAAAAATAGTGGGGAATGCAATGTCAGAGTTGTTACTTTCATGCTTCTGTTTCTTCAAGACTGGGGGGTAAGGGGAGAGGGGGGAGGTTCGAGTAGCCTCCATTAGAGTAGCTTAGAATAGTAACCGACTAGTAATGTCATTGGTACGTTATTGAAAATGGAAATGTTATTGTTTAAAGAGAGGGAAAGTTATTGTTTAAAGAGAAGGAAAGAGAGACTTTTGGTATATTAAACAGTCTCACAATTATTTATAGTGATTGTTGTTAATTGAGTATGTTGGTTAAAAAGATTATTGAATTTTGTAAACACCCATTTACCCCTCTCTCAGATGCCATAGGGACTAATAAGTGATATTAGAGTAAGTCTATTAAGCTAGCATTTCTATCAAAATTCTGTAGAAAAGATTATAATGACATATTTAGGAGTATCATCATCATCATTCAACCAAGAGAGACAAAGCATTAATAGACCACCTTATTTGATGCAATGATTACCTTTATTAGAAGGCTAGAATGAGATTATTCTTAATGGCCAAAAGTGCAGATTTATGAGAAATAGATTCGAATGGTCCCTTTATTCTTACAAAAATTGTAGATAATAAAAGGTACTTAAATTAAAGGAAGAATGAGAACATCAAGATAAGAGATTAGTATCCTTGAATAGTAGGACCATACACATCTTATTTGTGATTTACGAAGAAATGAATTTAAATAAGATCTCTATGTGTGAAACAACTTATGATGTTTGACATACATTAGAAATTACTCATGAGGGCATAAATCAAGTTAAGGAAAGTAAAGTAAGCATACTAACACATTAATATGAATTATTTCAAATAAAATATGATGAAATCATTTATAGCATGTATAATAGAGTTATTGATACTATTAATGCCTTTAAAGGTCTTAAAAAGACCCATGTTAATGTTGAAATGGTAAGAGAGTTGCTTAGGTCACTTTTAAAGATGTTGGACATTAAAGTGAAGGCCATGCAAAAAGCCAAGGATCTAATAATGCTATCATTAGAGGAACTTGTTGGATCTTTCCTCATATGTGAAATGAGGCTCTAAGAGACATAAGAAGAGATAAAACCTCTAAAGAAAAAGATTTTGGTGTTTAAATCATTAAAAGAAGAATCAAGCGAAAAGGAAGAGACATCAAATAGTGAAAGTGAAGACGAAGACATTGGATTACTCACTAGAAAATTCAAGAAGTTCTTGAAGAGGAAATTCTCCAAAAGAAAGGACTTCAAGGAAGATAAAAGTTAATTAAAACGTAAATCCTATAATATTATTTGCTTTGAATATAGAAAACCTAGCCATATCAAGTCACAATGTCATCAAATGAAGTATGAGAGAAAATATAAGCAGGAGAAGAAGGATAAAAGGAAAACACTTAAAGCATTAACTTAGGATGGTATAAGTAAATCAGACAGCGAGCATTCTAAAGAAGAGATAAATCATATATGCCTTACCTCTATAGGCAATAATGAGATAACATCCAACCCTAATTCTTGTAATGATAGTGATGATGATATCAAGTATGATGAATTAATTGAAAGTGTAAAAATCTTGAGTAAGACAAAGAAGAAATTATCTTTAAAACTTAAAGAAGTTCAAAAATAGTTGGATGCATGCATAAGTAAGAATGAAAAGATAAAAAGTGATTTGCATAAAATTAAAAAATAAAAAATGTGATTATTAAAAATAATCGTGACTTAGATGCATTAAGACATGATAACAAAAGATTGAAAAGGGAATTAATGCTCTCAAGGATTCTTTACCTAAATTCACTAAAGGAAGTGAAAAACTACAGCCATGTTAGGAGCTCAAAAGACTTCCAATAATAGGCATGGAATTGGACATAAATGTGAAAGTGTTTCCAACATTAAAAATAATTTTATCAAAGGAAAATATTTTCATACTAAAGAACCATTACCTAGAATGAAAAATGAACACATTCACTGGGGCTCAAACAAATAGCAAACATCACGCTTTCATATATGTCTCATAACCTAGGCATAAAGTTAAATAATCTTAAGGGAAGAATAGGCATACTTTTTATGATAATATACAAAACCACTCACACCTCTATAGAAGTATGCATCAAGCCTTTATTCATAGTAGGCATCATATATACAAGCATGGTAGGACTTTTCACCATCCTAAGAGACCATTCGGCACATTTAATGTCTAAAGAAAACTTCCTTATTATACATATACACATAGAATTCTAAGCAATATGTTTATGCATCATCACTACTCATATAACATGATATGTCATTTTTTAGATAATTTTAGACATATTGATAATTTTTTATTTATCGAACAAAGGATGACAAGCAAACCCTTGAAAGTGTAGTTTGAAAAGTAGGAATCTAACAACCAAAGAACTAAGCTTATCTGAGTTCCTAAACACATTAATTGTTTTGTTTTGTAAGGCTACTAGAAAAGAAAAAGTAAATGGTATGTAGTAGAGATAGTAATTATTAAATTGAGTATTATTAAGGAGTTTATGCATTTAATCATGATGAATCTAACCTTAGTATCTCTAAGAAAGCCTTAAAGATGTTTTAAGATACAGAGAATTTAGTTGCCAAAGATTTGTCAAAAGAGTCAATTGTTAAACCAAGTGAAGGAGATGAGATGCTTTCAATGTTTTGTAAACTCAAGAAAAAATCTTCATTCAAATTAATCATGAGTAATGTTCAACAAGAGATAATTATTAGTTTATGATTTAGAAATATGTGACAACTTGCATTTATTCATCAATTTGAGTGTGAATCCTTAGTGATATTTGTTTGGAAATTATGAATAAGGTGTTTAATTAATTTTTTTAAGCACCTAGACTTAGAGATTATTGTACAAAATGAGGATACTAAAAATTTATATTAATTGGGTAATAATTTTTTATATCTTTAAATGATGATCAAGTTTATTTTCTTGATTGATTTTGTATGTTTGAAGTCTCTTTTAAGGTCTTTGATAAATTTTTATTGATATTACTATGATCCATTAAGTGTTTTGTTGGTTAACTTCGGGTTATGAAGCTATCTTTTAGCTTTTCGGAACATACTGGTCGACCAATACATTAAGTGTGGTCAACTAGTGTATCCAAAAATCATATTGTCTGTTTTTCAATGAGTTTGTTCTTTGTTTTGATGCTTATTGGTAGCCCAATTATTCACATTGGTCAACCAATGTCTTCAAATGGTCAAACAATGTTTTATATTAAAGAAACTTTATAGTTCTAGTGAGTGAGTGTTAATGGACAATTTTGTATTAATTTTTGATATATAATTTGCTGAATTATTGTCCATTTAATATTTAAATTCCACT
>JANKYE010000225.1:31829226-31840761 GCA_032467995.1 Erythroxylum dillonii
GTTGGACATATTATAAATTATTCAAATCATATGAAACTTGTTGAATCTAGTTGTAGCTGAGCTCAAAGGGAGTGCCACTTTAGGTTGTCATCAGAAGACCATAGGTACTGATTTGACAAAATGAAACGTATGGTATTAATAGGTAACTTTTCATGCTCATATTTAGCATTACCATACCAATTCCCAGGCATATTTTCTGTCCAGAGTGGTCTTACACCTGGTTCTTGTGATCATCATCATGCCAACCTCTTCATTCATGTTTATGTTACCTCTGTTCTTATAAAAGAGATAACAAGTTATGAACCTATTGCACACTTTTCATGTATCCCATCAATAATGGATTGGTCTGGTGACATTTTAAACAAGAAGGGTTAATTTTAGCGAACTGTTTAGAAAATATGATTACCTCGCCATTGGAAAAGTGGCAAATGGACCATCAACTGGAATTGTTCCACAGAGATCGTTGTTTGATACATCACTGCAAACAAAATTTCTGAATTTGAGGAAGTAACAACTCCAGAAGACAAATAATCTAAGAAACAAAAAAAAGGGGGAAAAAAAGAGAGTAGAACTTGAAACTCTTCTCTTTGTCTATACTTACAAAACTTTTAGGTTGTTAAGACTGGTAAGCTCCCTTGGAATTGGTCCTGTTAACTTGTTATTGTTCAACCGACTGGTTCATTAATTCAACCAAGTTAAAGTAAGCACCCTATACAATGCGATTCTTTATTTGCTAGCCAGTCCAAACTGAAGCAACTTACAGGAATGTGAGTGACTTCAATTTGGCGAAAGCTTTGGGTATCATTCCTTCAAATTTGTTGCCATACAAATCCAAGCTAACAAGTTCCTTCAAATTGCTTAGCTCCTCAGGTATTTTCCCTCCTATTTCATTGCCGTAAAGCTCCCTGCAGGTCAGTCAAGATATTTGCAACCCAATTAGTTCAAGAATCGTATTGAATCCATTAGCACGTGTAAAAGTTAGTCTAGACGGGTCCCCAGAAAATCAAAAAGCAATTCGCATTCAAAATTTGCCTCTTGGACAGTTCCATTATCAATATGGGAAGTTCGCACTCAACAGAACTGATTTCAAGATTTTCAGTAAATTGAACTTACTTCTTCAGGAGCTCAAACTGAAAGACGTCACATGTTTAAAGTCAAAGCTGTCCATTTTAAAGTTTTCTTTCACACAATAGTTGTGCAGCATTTGTTTCTTTCTTCTTTACTTTTAGAGAAAGAAAAAAGAGCATACAAGTATTTAAGATGCCTGAGCTGGCCAAGCTCTGGTCCCAAAGTCCCAGAAATGTTAGAGTTCCCCAAATCCCTGCATATCAATCAGTCAAAATCACAGGATACCCAAAATGGAATCAAGATGCCAAGTTAAAAGGCACAGAGAAAGAGAGACGGTAACTTACAAACAAGTTACATAATTGTTAGCATCACAGGTGACATGGAACCATGTGCAGGGATTAACCAGAGTTGGGTCCCAGCTCTGCAACACATTGGTTGGATCAGAAAGCCTTCTTCTCAGATCAAACAGAGCATTTCCTGAACCCCACTGAAGTAATGAGAAGAAAAAGTAACGCCAGAAGCACTAAACAATAAGACTGCAACTTGAAAACCAAACCACAAGTTTTCTAGTCGAGAAAAGTAACGCCAACTTAAACAAAAGTTTCTCCATTCTAATTTTTTTTTTTAAAAAAAGGAACTTCAATTTACATCTGAAACCATCAAGCTACAAACTTTGATCATTTTGTATTATTTTCTCACTCTCTGAGTCTTAAGCATCCAAAATGGAGCAAAAACGAAATAATAACTAAAACTTGAAAATCCAAAGAACAAAACTTGACGGGTGGATTCAGCTTACCTTCAGAGTTGGTGGAGAGAGAAGGAGAGAGATAAAGGAAGAAAGAGAACAAGAAGAAAAGAGGAGAGAAAGAAGCCATCTGCGAGTGACAAATGCAAGAAGACGAGAGTACGAGTACCAGTGGTTACAAGAAAATATAAAAAGTGGGTGAAGTCAGGATGATGCGAATGAGTTCCAAGTAGAAGTGTCCAAATGGCTCTCTGACAGTTTCCAACAGTAGTAAGGCCTCACTCAGGGCAACGGAAAAAGGAGAGGGGCTGTACAGTGGTTAATCACGCAATAGATGGTGAATCTTTAGCGTGTTCATCAGTGAGTCCCGCAAACTGCTGTGCAGTTCAAAGCCCAAACTTTGAGACCAGTAAAGTTGGTAAATGGCGAGGACTTGAAAGATGTGTGAGACTGAGACCCTGACAACTGTATTTTTAAAACTAAAGCTGCTTGGTTTACCCCACTTTCGTTATGCCACGTTGGATGCAATTGCACTCCCTCGAATTTATGGCCTGGAGGTAGAAAGGGGAACAAGATTTATTGTCCAATTTTACGATATCTTATTATATCTAGTGAATCTCAGCTATTTATTTATGCGAGTCTCGTGTGGGCTCCATATAAGTAAACGTGGAGCTCGCATAAATAAATGACTAAAATTTATTAGACACAATAAGACACTATAAAAATTAGACAAAGAATTTGGACTCATAAAAAGGTGAGAAGATTGTATAAGATTATGAGTTCGAGTCTAGGATGAAGTAGCATAGAGTTGGGCCAGAGTTAGTGACACGAAGGATCACATCTCTCCAGTTTTGGGAGGAGCAGCAAGATGATATAATCTTCTTGATTGTGACCCATCTTTTCTTGATTGTGACCCATCTTTCGGAGGAGGTATATTTGATACTATCTAGGATCAAACTTGGTTAAGCGAAAGCTCGGAATCGGAGTTATCAAAAAATAAAAACTCTTGTACATTTAGTTTATATTAATTGTGTAACTAAATAAAAGATAATTTATTGTAAATTTTATCAAATTATTTTGAGATACCTTGTTATTAAAAACTTTATCACATGCTTTACAGTCAATATGTATTAAAATAATTTGACAAAAACTCAATAAATATTATTATTATTATTATAGTTTTAATGTCATAATATCTTTCAAATAAATTTAAAAATAAAAAACGAATTAAAAAAAGTGCAATTGACATGCTTGGTCTTTGAACTCTTATATTTTCAGGGAGCTATTTAATTTCACTTATATTCTTTTATTATAATTTTAGTCTTCTTTTTTAGATTTTGATTTCTGTTTATTTTTTAAACAAAAATAAAATATGTCTAATTATTAGCTTCAATTTAGTTAGACTTTTATTATAAATAATAAATAAATTTTAGAGGACAAATTAATTTTATGAAATTACTTAATTAATCTAATTTTAATCTCCTATTTTTATAAACTATTTTAACATTTTGTAATTTATATATTTTAAAGATATTCTAAATCCAATCGGTAAGAAAGTTTGGGCTCCATTTCGATTCTTTAACGTCCTCTCCATGTAGGATGGGTCTATGAAGTTAGTGGAATCTTGTTGGAACTTAAAAGTGGATGGGTTTAAATCCTTTCAGCTTATGTAAAAGCTCAGAAGAGTTAAACAAGCACTTAAAGTTTTTCTCGTAAGCTAATCACAAGTAGACTCAAGTCACAGCTTAACAAGCTTCTTGTCTATCTCCACATAGTAATTTCTTGAAACATACTGAATATGTTAGGCTAAAGGTTCATTAGGATACTTTGAGTAATTATATCTTAAAACATAAAGCTAGAATTAATTAGCTTAGAGATGGAGACTTAAACACTAAATTCTTTCATGCTTCTTTACTTACTCGGAGCAATAGAAATATGATTGTGTAACTAAAAGACCCCTCGGGATCTTCAGTCAATGATCAGGAATCTTTATCCAAGCTTACTAGGGAATTCCTTTTGAGCTTATGGGCTCTGAAGATTGTGCTTATGATACTCACAATGTTAGGGAATTCGTAGGAATACAAGGAATCACTCTCTGCTCCATTTACTTACTTAGAGGTTAAGGAGACATTATTTAAACTACATCCCTCTAAATCTCTAGGGCCTGATGAGTTCATGGCAGGATTTTTTCAAACTACATGGGAGATTATAGACACTTTGTTTACAGAAGTAGTTCTAGAATGTTTATCCTCTTATAAAATATTGAAAGAGATCAATCACACATATATTTGCCTAATTCTTAAAAAACTATCTCTGAATACATTGGCAGATTATCGACCCATCTCTTATTGCAACATGATCGACAAGATAATTGCAAAACTCCTTACTAATAGATTGAAAAAGGCACTATCATCAGTGATCAATCCTACCCAAGGTGCATTTATACAAGGAAGATGGAGAGGGGATAACATACTACTTATGCAAGAGATCTTAAAGATTATAACTTCGAGAGACAAATTAAAAGTTGTTGTTGGAAGATAGATTTCTTCAAGGCATTCGATTCAGTCAATTGGTAGTTCATCGAAATATGTCTGAAAGTCTTTGAATTCCCTACAAAGTTTATTACTTGGATTTTTGTGTCTTTAAAAACTACTTCAATCAGTATGTTGGTTAATGGGATTTCAACTAAGCCATTAAATTGTGCCAGAGGCATTAGACAAAGGGATCATCTTTCCCCTTATCTATTCACTCTAATTATGGAAGTTCTCTCTTGACTCATCAACAAGGTTTTTAAAACCAATGGCAGGTTTCATTATCATGATAAATGTAGAAGTTCCAAGCTTACCTACTTAATGTTTGTAGATGATTTGATATTACTTTCAGGATCAGAACCACAATCTGTGAGAATGTTAAAAGACCTTCTTATGCAGTTCTTTAAATGGTGATGTCTAAAAGTGAATGTCAATAAAAAGTAGTTTGCATTGCTTTAAAGATGTGAGGAACTTTGTGGAAATATCCAATATTAAAGAATTACAACTCCATGTGCTTCCTCTCAAATATTTGAGAGTCCCCATTTCATATGCCAAACCAAAGTATTATGATTGCATTCCACTTATAAAAAGAAACAAAGCCCAAATAAATGCCTGGCAGAATCTATTTCTGCCTCTTTCAGTTAGGATTATTCTGCTAATTTCTGTTTTTAGAAATATATATATGTTTATTGGATATCCCATCTCATTCTACCCTAGAAAGTAACCAAGGAGATAGATGGCATCTTGAAAGCTTTCTTATGGACTGGGAATTTAGAAAACTCCAAAAAAAGCTAAAGTCAAAGAGAGTGAGGTGCCTATTTTTAAACAGCAAGGAGGCTTAGGGATCACCCATATATTTCTTATGCAACAAGTGCTTCTATGTAAACGGATTTATAGACTCTTTGAAGATAAAAATGTAATATGGTTGAAATGGATACATAAAACATATCTTAGAATTGAATGCTTTTGGCAATTGTCTCTTTCAAAGGAAATCTCTTGGTTCTTTCAGTAAATGTTGAAATGAGATAAATGGTGTTTCCTTTGATTAAGCATGTTTTAGAAAACTGCAGAATATTTGGGTTTTGTTCGATAATTAGACAAAATTCTGTCCATTAATACAAAGATCTGAATTATCTCAAACTTACAAATGGACTCCCACTTAACTCCAGAGCATCATCTTTGATGAATCATGAGTAATGGCCAGGAAACTTCAGAGAATTCAATTTATTAGTGGGTTATCCACCCCATATCCTTTATGCACATAGGCATGATGTAGTTACATGGTTCCCAGGTACTTTTACTAACAAGTCTTATTACAAAGCTTTATAAGAAGGAGGCGAAAATGTTCCTTGGTAAAAATTTCTATGGAAACGTTCTCCCAATCACAAAGCATCCATTTTTATATGGTTGGTAATAAAGAATAGGATTTTTACCAAAGATAGATGGTTTGGAACTTACGACCCTATAAATAGAATAATTAATTCATATGAGTTATAATTCTTTAATATTAAATAATATATTTGATTAATAACAATATATTATTAAGATTAAGATAAAATAAGATAGAAAATAAAAATTAATTTTTATGACTTTCATAAATTATAAAAATAAAAGAAACTAAAATGAAAACCAGAAACTTCAAAACAGTTGTTTCATTGAATTTCTAAAACGCGAAGCAGAAGAAAAAGAGAACCAAAGAAAATCCTTTATCAAACAGAATATTTACTGCACTTCTTTTCTCTTTTTTCATTGCTCAACTCATAAGTCATAACCTATCGGACAAATAACTTTTGCTTTGATTCTTCAAACCATAAAATCCTGTATGTGGAATATGTCTCATAGCTGCTTTGATTCTTCAAGATGGAGAAAAATTTTCTAAGAACATACATGAGCTCTCACAGCAGCCATTAACACTATATGTGATGCATATCAGGCTTGGCATCCAACCAAAAGAAGAATCATATTCTCTAAAACTCCCTAAAGATTTTAGAGGCAATTAAGAGTTCTTCAACCCGAACATGGCATTGTTCAGATAGTAGCAACATACATAGTATGTTTTCAGCAATGGATTCAAGATGCAAATCATTGTTTTGAACTTTTCAGATGTGGGAAACAGGTCTACAGATCAGACTTCGGGTGCTTCGCTTCAGCATGTTCCCGGCATTTCACTTGAGTAGTGGTACAAATGAATGTTTGCATACACGCCTTGCACTATATTGAGCATTGCACTATATATACACACCCGCAGGGTAATAAGAGCAATTAAAACCCCCATGGGGAAGTCACAGAAGTTGTGAAATGAGTTAATAAACTGTCTTTATTGCCGTAAGAGTTAAAAAAAGTGGGAAATAAAAAGATAACTACTGAAATTGTCAAATTTACAAGTAAACAGAATAGCATTGATCATCATACTTGTTGAACAGTGTGTAAATGTTCAACACATTTTTAGTTAAAACTTTAATGCTGCAAGAACTGGCTCCTAGCACCTCCAATCGATGGTTCAAACAGCAACATTTAAACCCATTCACATGCTACTAGAAAAGAGAACGTAGCCACGGGATAATATTGTATTATCAGAAAACGATATTACATTCCAACAATATGTCTAGACATTGTACAGTTGTTTGTACACTTGATACTCGCCTCGCCTAACATGAGAAGTGGCTGTAATCATGTTAAACCTCTGCTGTAGCTCGCCTTCTTTCCTCTTCTTCAGCTTTGATCCACGCAGCCTAAAATAGGAGTTGAGATTCGAGTCAATTGGATACCCCAAATTTGATAAGGGAAACTCCAAGAAACTGAATTTGAAAGAACATAGCAAAATCAAATTAGTCTGACTATATAAACCAAAAACGAAGAACTTGCCTTGTCCCTTTCAAGTTTGGAGAGATGCGGCCGGATGGAATTCCCTAAGCTTAAGCCTCCCCATGCTTCTTGCAACTCTCTCTCCCTTGCTTCTCTACGAGATTGTGACAGCCTAATCTGCTCGTCAGGTTGCTGAGCAGCAACCAGCTTCTCTCTCTCAAGTCTAGATTTATGTTTCACCAAAATTTGGTCTAGACCACCTTCCTCGTTAATCTGCTCATGCATCTTTGTTCTTGATTCATTCACCGTCAACTCTGTTTTCTTCAGACTAAGACCCTTTTTCTCCTTTTCTAGTCTGGAAACATGTTTTACCAAAATTTTGTCCAACCCTTCACATTCTGCGTCATATTTGTTTCCTTTCTGCTTAATTGTTCTTGATTCATTCACCTTCAAGTCTGCTTTCTTCAGACTGAGACCCTTTTTCTCCTTTTCTAATCTGGAAACATGTTTTACCAAAATTTTGTCCAACCCTTCACATTCTGCGTCATATTTGTTTCCTTTCTGCTTATTTTGGTACCTACGATAGGCATAGTTGTTGCTTTCTGATAGCAAGGTGCAATTTTTTTCTCTTTCCATTCTGTGCAACGGCTTGACCAATATCTTGTCTATGCTATTTTCTGTGTCACTTATTTCATCCTTTGCAACATGTGGCGAGATTGTTTCTTCTGTTTTCATATTCATCTGTTCGACCTGATCAGATTTTGATTCTCCATCTGCCGGCCTGTTCAAGTCATCATTTTCCTTCTCTAATTCACTAGAAGAATCGATAATTCTCTCAGAATGCATGGACGAATTTAATTTTTTGATCACATTACTTTTTCTCCCATCTGCAATAGAGTCATTTTTCCTTCTGTTTTTCGCTTCTTGGACTTCTTTTTCCAGTCGGGAGACATGTTTCACCAAAAACTTATCCAGGCTGGGGACTGAAGGGACATCTTTCTTTCTGCTGACCAACTCATCAAATTTTGCAGGTTCTTTAAAATTGGCCTCGGGATCACTGACAGTCATCGGAAAATCTTTTCCCGACTTCTTTGCGTCTTCGATCTCTTTCTCAAACTTTGAAGTATGCTTCACTAGGATACTTTCCAAGCCGGGATTTGGTGAACCTGTTTTGGTAGCTAAATTGAATATACTGTTGCTAATTTCATCTGTATTCCCTTGATTTTCCTCCTCAGATCCATTCCTCTTGTTATTCTTAGCTTCTTGAACCTCTCTCTCAAGTCTTGACATATGCTTAACCAGAGACTTCTCAAGGCTGGGAAGTTCTGGGTCATTCTGCTTCCTTCGTATCCGCCCACTAATGAAGTTTTCAAGGTTCAAATGTCTCATTGTTCCTTCACTAGCAGAGGACACTCTTCGGGAAAAGTTAGGAGCTTGAGTCGATGAGTGATCAGTAACTGAGTCTACATCATACAGTTTGTTGCTTTCTACCTCTGCCAACATATCATTAAGACCACAGGTCGCAACTGTAGTGGCCATAGAAGCAAGCTCATCTTCTTTCAAATTTCTAAGTCTCTCAAGCATCATATCCACAAGTTTGGTTACGTTAAGCTTCTCCAAAGACTGCCTCTTCTTGGATTTCCTCTTTCTTTTATCTAGACTTATCAGCTTGCAATCCGTATCTTGAGAGCTGAAGTCCTGACTTGGAGAAGTTTGAAAGTCTGACCCATATTCTGCCTCGAGCTCCAAGGAAATCTCTGGTGATTCTTTATTTTCCGCATCTGGATTCTGACTGATTTTTCGAAGCAGTTCACTAAATTCATCTTTGTTAAATGAATCACAATTTGGTAGCTTAATAAATGCTGATTTAACTGCTGAAGCTACTTGTTTATCCACATCAAATGCAGTTTCGAAAGATGCTGTGACAGTATGAGTAGTTGATTTGCCTCCATTATCAGTAGATGTTTTAATTTGACAATGCTTCCGAGAACTATTTGATATGTCATACATGATCACTCCCAGAGCTGAAGCTGCTTCAAAAGCCTCTGTTGCAACTTTTTCTGCTTTTAACAGTCTGGCTTCCGCATCTCTACATTGGATCCTGCGTATACGAAATACAAAATTATGCAAAAGAGAGGGAAGACCAGACACTAACATCCTCGACTCAGTGCAAAGTTTACCCGGCTGCTTGAAGTATCCGACACCAGGACGCTTCCACCAATGCAGCTTTCCGAGCCTCCATTGCCCAGTTTGCAGCCTCTCTTGCAGCCATTTTTTCTCTTAATACTCTTGAATAATGTGGATTTGTATCGCCAAGTGTCTCATCTAGAGTTAAATTCATGCCATCTGCTTCCTGAAACAAGAATATTACTTTTAGAGTACTAATAACATGGAAACCAATTTTTTCTTTTAATACACGAGAAAATTGTCCGATAACTAACCTGCAGCATTTTGATTTTCCTATTTAGATATGAGTCCACCTTTTTTCTCGGGAACCAGTTGAGTGGAGAACTCTTGCGATGAGATGGCTTCTTAATTTGAGATGTAAATCGGTTTAGAATATTCAACGGTGACTGGCCAGTCCCTTTGGGTGATTTATTCTGCAACATTCAAGCATGGCCAGTGTGAAAATCCAAAACTTAAAGCTCGAAGCACCAGAATCAATTTTTACTATTATGAGGCCGAAGACAAGGTGAGGGAGCGTGTTTCTCAGAACATTTCATCCTAAAAGTAACCATAGAAACAGCATGCATAACCAAGACGTGTATCAAAATCACAACATCGTCCAGCCATTTCCAAAAGCTACCTGCATACTTAAACAGAGAACAATTACAGTGAACAGTTTCCCGCAAATTGTAGATGTAAATTCCCATGGAACTTTATTCATGACACAAATCCTCCTGAAATCAAATTAATCTCCGATAGGGGCCTTTATTTTGATGTAAAATCCAAATTAGTTTTCATCCAAACAATTAGTTAATGGTTCTGCTAAGATAACAGGGTTTTGAACAAATCCCGCATTACAGAACAAGAAAGTTAGAATATTATCCATAATGAACAAATCAATATCAAGAAAAATGAAATGATCCCGCAAACCATGAGCTCCAAGAGAAACTATAAACAAGAACCCATTTCTTGCAACGTCAAATCGGAAGCAACAAAAAACAAAAAGTGGAATCAAAATCGGACCTTTCGAGTCGTAGAAGCCGAAGAAACCTTGTCTTTAGGATCGGATGATGCGCTGTTTTGCGAGTCAGGAGTGGCGGTCTCAGTGGGTCGCTCGATGCATCCCAAATCCAAACACCCAATATCCATTCCCAAATTACTCACCAACCCCATTAGATCATTCACTTAACTCAACTATCAACAAGTTTGTGATTTTTCGTCTTGTGGTGTTTGATGAAAAATTATTAACATTGATAATACTAAGGGAGAGTGGGGAGTTTACGAATTATTTGAGTGGGGAAGTAGCCGTTAAAGGGATAGGGGTGTGGGTTTGGTTGCAACGGTCGGTTCCTACTCGAATTATTTTGATTAGAAGAGCTGCATCCAGTGTGCATGCGCTGCCTGTAGTGGATCAGCACACGTGGACCACAAACTGAGAAAAGAAATCACATCGTGTAGATAATAGTTGACATCTAAGAATAATAAAAATAATATTCACATTAGAACCAAACGTGCCTTAAACAAAACAAGTTATATTTTTTAAAATATTTGTTATAAGTTACATAAATTATGAAAGCAATTTTATTTTTAATATTTTAAAGAATATGATTTTTTTTATCAATCTTGTTTATCATTACTAATTAATTTATTATATTTAAATCATATTTAATATTAAAATTGTTATATTAATAGGACTTGTTGAAACAATTGAACCTTTAAAGTAGAATGATAATAAATCATTGGATTTTTAATTTTTAATTTTTAATTTTAAAAAATGTTTTCATTTTTGATTTTTTATATGAACATTTTTGTTATCTTGATATCTGATACCTCAAATTATGTAGAACTATTGGGTTTAGGTAAATGTTCGGTAATTATGTACAAAGTATAATGAGATTTGGTTGGTGAGTTTCCAAATGATAGGAATAGATCTTTGGAAATCTTCGAGAAGATTCCCAAAAATCTGTTCCCCTATTTCAAAATTTATCTCATTCATCCATTGCATTAAGGAAGTTAAAAGTGGATAGATGAGACTTCACAGGAATAGAGGAAATAGGGTATTTGAGAACAGAAGATTTTGTTCCTCAAATTGTCACGCCTCAAATTAGGGGTTAGAAGACATGAGTACAAATTACGAAATTGACATGCATTCATGACATTTTCGGGGTACATTGGTTTAATGAAACTTCGGAGTGATTCGGACAATATTAAGATATTGTT
>JANKYE010000225.1:31873452-31884425 GCA_032467995.1 Erythroxylum dillonii
TTGTATCTCTCTCATTAGTGAGTTTGAATCCGTATCTTGTTGTTTTGCTTATAGGATTGCGAATGTAGCCGCACATATTGTTGCTATGAGTGCTCATTCCGAGTCAGGCATAGGAGAGTGGTTTGATATACCATCTCCTGCTATTATGAATATTGTTTGATTATTAATAGAATTTCATAACTTATTCCTAAAAAAAGTAACTCTAAAAAAAAAAATCAAAGCACAAGCGTAATTCTCTAAAAATACGCTAAGCAAGCAAGTTACATTCTTTTAGTGCAATTTGATAGGAAAGCTATGTATGATAGATAGAAGAATCGTTATTCCTTTATCATGCATGATAAAATGATAACCCTTGCCCATCATCACTAAGGAAAGTTTATAAAGATGGTGATTTCAAGACAAATCTTTTTGGGAAGAGGGGAAACGATAAGAATCAAGCACTACCCAACCTAACCAAGCTTCTAACCTAGGGAGACCTGAAGAAGGGCTTAGATAATTATAAATAGTTCAAAACAAGTGTCGAAAGTTGATGAAGATTGGAGAATATTGGAAAATTAAGCAATACGACACCTACACAATATCGTGTTAGACATGTGTTCCAGAGTATGTACTATTTAGTATGGTATTATTCGTGTTTCGTAGGTGTGTTTAGTGAGATCGAACCCAAAAATTCTTCGCGCAATTAAACAAGTGTTTATAGGTATAAAAAGCTTGAATTGATAAGTATGTAATACTATTTTATAAATTTAATATTATATTTAACATTATATTATGTGTATAATTTTTATATTTTTATTTAAGAATATTATTTATCACATATGATATTACGTAAAATTGGATTCGACTAATGTCTAGTTGGCTTTTAAACCTCAACCGCTAGTCCTACCCTTAAATATCTAAATTTTCATTTTTACCTCAAATTTATTTCTCTTATCAACAAAAGTCCTTGCAACTTGTCCACTTTTACAACCACATCCCTCGTCTTTATTTTGTTTAGTCCTTCTAACCCTCTCCGAAAGTCGAAGCTATGGAGAGAACAGCTCTTCTTCGCTCTACTTGTCTCGCTTCTCGAAGCTTCTTCTCCTTTTTCCCTCGCTCTTTATCTTCCTTTTCTCACACTCCATGCCTCTGCCGATCTTCCTTTTCTCATACCCCATGCCTCTGCCGACCGCTCAATCTCGCGGCTCTGCCCCGCCGCAGCCTCCGTCGCTGGCAGTCACTTCCGGCCTCCACCACCTACTCCTCCTCCTCGGTTCGTGTCAATAGACATTTCTCTTCTCTCTCCACTCGCGCCGTCGCTTCTCCATCATCTCAATCTTCTCCAGGTCACCCTAAGCTCACACTGTTATTGTTTCCGCTTAGTTTTTATGTCCTGTTTAACCAACTCCTTGTTGTTGTTCTTTCAAACTGAGATAAGTTGAAAGATCACTGGAAGAAGTTGAAGAAGAGTGTATCGTATTTCGTGTGATAGCTAAATTTTTTCTTCTGATGAGATAAGTTTAAAAAAATTATGTAAGGAGGAGAATTTGTTAAACTGTGTATTTATTAGTTTAGTTTTGTGGAAGCAGATGTCTTTAATAGTTTACCAGATGGTGTGGCTGAGAAATTTGGATTCGAGAAGGTATCAGAGGAGTTCATTGCCGAATGCAAATCAAAAGCAGTGCTTTTCAAGCACAAGAAGACCGGGGCAGAAGTTATGTCCGTCTCAAATGATGATGAGAATAAAGTATTCGGAATTGTTTTTCGCACTCCGCCGTAAGTGTATATACATATATATACAGATAGATAGATACATAGATAGATTCATTCGATGCAATTGGGATTGGATGTCCTAGTAAAGAATTTCTCTAATTGGTAGTGTTGCAATGCAGGAAGGATTCTACAGGGATTCCACATATTTTGGAACACAGTGTACTTTGTGGTTCGAGGAAGTATCCTCTGAAAGAACCATTTGTTGAGTTATTGAAAGGGAGCTTGAATACTTTTTTGAATGCATTCACATATCCCGATAGGACATGTTACCCTGTTGCTTCAACGAATACTAAGGTGTGGTAGTAGCTTACATTGTTAAATGGTGCTGATAGTTTTGAGTGAGGCGTTATTTTTAGTACTGTTCTGACATTGTACGGGTAAATTATTCTGTGAACAGGACTTCTATAATCTGGTTGATGTATACCTTGATGCTGTATTCTTCCCTAACTGTGTGGAGGACTATCAGACTTTTCAACAGGAGGGTTGGCATTTTGAGCTTGACAACCCTTCAGATGAAATTACTTATAAAGGTTTCCTTCTGACCCCCTGTCAAACTTATACTCCAATGCCCTCTTTGCTTTTGGGAGGCCTAGTTTTCTGGCTATGTTAAGCTATCAAGTACAATTGAAAACATATAGACCTTCCTTCTTTGATGGGTTCATGTATTTCAGGTGTTGTTTTTAATGAGATGAAGGGTGTCTATTCCCAGCCAGATAATATATTAGCCCGGATCTCTCAACAGGCAAACTCCTCTCTCTTTCTCTCTCTCTCTCTCTATTCTATGCTCATGCATGTGTGTTTCTAGGTTGTATAAATCTATGGTTAAATGGGACATGTCAGTTGTCATGAATTTCTTCATTTCCTGGTATTTATTTGGTTATAATCAATAGTGGTAAATTTTGCATTTAATTCTTTTTGTAGGCTATGTTTCCAGAAAATACGTATGGTGTTGACAGTGGAGGTGATCCTAAAGTTATTCCGAGCTTGACATTTGAGCAGTTTAAGGTCAGCTTTTTGCATTAATATCAGTCTTGTGCCACCTTACTGGTTAAATTATTGGATACATGGAAGGTGGAGGTTAAATAAAACCAATTGATTGATGCATTTGAGATTATTTTCTTGTATTCTGAACCAAATTAGTGGGCATGCTATGAAGTCCTGAAGGACTTTGATGTTTCCTTGATGCAAAATTAAAATTAGTTTAGTTGTTCTTAGCTATTAATTTTCTTTGATTAGAAAAGGAATTGAAGTTTTTTTTTTATTATTTTGGATTGCCCTTGTTTATTTACGATTTAAGCCTATTAGGAAATGCTGAGAATATTTATCAGAGTAGGATTTAATTTCTATTAATCTTAAGTTAGAGTCCTTATTAAGTAGGAGTAGGATCAAGAAAAATTCTGCATATAGGACTCAATGTTTCAATTATGAGAAAGAAGATAAAAGTTTTAGGTTATGAATTTGTCAAAATGTGTTAGGTTCTATCTAAAAGTTATTCTTAGATTCAATGAGTGATTCCTGGACACTGGGTGCAAAGCTTAGTTCTTTATAAACCCTAAATGTGATTTCTTGGAGTTTCTAGTGTGAAGCTAGTAAATCTTTATGTAACCTATATTCAATATGTCTTAAGCTCTTGTGTTTTGCCATATGTTACTGTTACTGTTTCTATTTCAATTTTCATTTAGTATAGCTGTGCTCTATCTATCCTACGTCATACTTACTTTGCACTTCTTTCCTTGAGGTTTTGAAGCTTCAGGTCTTTTATGTGATCTAGGGGCTTAAGGAGAAGCTTATTTTGTTGCCATGCTTCTAAGACATAAGATTTTGTATCTGGAATGAAAATCATATGCTATTAAACTTGGAAATGTTATCTTTTACTTCTCTGGCCAAAATATCTACTTTGGATCTGTGTATAGTGATGAGGAAATTGCTTTTTCGTTGACTTTTTAATTATGAAAACTTGTTAAATGACAATATCATTTATGAATGAAGTGATAAATGCCAATTTAATCTTCTTTCGTTACTCGAATTTGCAGGAGTTCCACAGCAAATATTATCATCCTAGCAATGCCCGGATATGGTTTTATGGGGATGATGATCCAGCTGGTCGGTTACGCATATTGAGTGGTAATGTTGCCTCTGTTTACGGAGATATGAGCTAAAGATTGCATTAAAAACCTTTTTTTTTTTCCAGTTTTAGTGCATGTTTTTTGTTGCAGAAACTTTTGATGATTTGCCTAAAACAGAACCGATGCTATAACGAGCATGAAGATGTTAGGTTCAGCCTAAAAATATACTCAGAATACTCTGTAGGATATTTCCTATTATGACAAGAATATTTTGTAGGATATTCTGACGTATACTCTGTTGGATATTCTGGCACTCCCCGTCAAACTGGTTTGTAAATGTCTTGCATCTCCAGCTTGCTTACTAGAAAATCAAATTTTTTTTTCAGTAGACCTTTGGTGAGTATATCAGCCACTTGTTGAGAAGTAGGAATATAAGGAACACAAATTAGTCCACTGTCAATTTTCTCCTTGATAAAATGTCTATCAACTTCAATATGTTTAGTCCGATCATGAAGAATCGGATTATGAGCAATTGAAATGGCAGCTTTGTTATCTCAGTAGATTTTCATCGGAAGTGACACAGGGAGCTTCAGGTCTTCTAGCAATTTCTTAATCAACATAGCGTCACAAATCCCATGAGCAAGGGATCTAAATTTTGCTTCAGCACTACTTCGTGCCACAACACTTTGCTTCTTGCTTCTCCAAGTTACTAAATTTCCTCCAACAAATGTGCAATATCTGGATGTTGATTGCCTGTCCATTACACTACCAGCCCAGTCAGCATCAGTATAAACTTCCACCTGAAAGTGATCATGTTTTTTAAACATCAAACCCATTCCAGGTGTCCCTTTTAGGTACTTTAGTATCCTATAGGCAGCTTCAAAGTGTTCATGACTGGGTGCATGCATGAATTGGCTTATCATGCTTACGGCAAATGCTATATTGAGGCGAGTGTGTGACAAATATGTAAGTTTGCCCACCAAACGCTGAAATTTCTCCTTTGAATTACATCCTCAATTTTAGCAAGATTTAGTTTGAGATTTACCTCCATTGGAGTTTCAGCGGCCTCGCAACCCAGAAGACCAGTCTCATCCAATAAATCAAGGATATATTTCCTTTGATTTACAAAGATCCCTTCACGTGATCTTGCAAATTCCATGTTAAGAAAATATTTTAAGATTCCTAGATCTTTAATCTCAAAGTGTTCAGCTAGCCTTTTCTTTAATCACGCTAATTCATCAAGATCATCACCTGTTAGTATCATGTCATTGACATATACAATAAGGATTGCTATTTTTCCTTTAACACCATGTTTATAAAAAAGAGTATGATCTGCTTGACTTTGCAGATAACCATATCCTTTTATAATGTTCCCAAACCGCTCAAACCATGCCCTTGGAGATTGTTTGAGACCATATAAAGATTTCTTGAGTCTGCAAACTTTTTTCTGACTTACAGATTCTTCAAAACTAGGAGGTAGGCTCATAAAGACTTCCTCTTCTAAATCACCATTCAGGAATGCATTTTTTACATCTAGTTGGTATAATGCCCAATCGAAACTAACTGCTAGAGACAAAAGAACATGTATAGAGTTAATTTTGGCTACTGGGGCAAAAGTTTCCTAGTAGTCAGCACCATATATTTGAGTAAACCCCTTGGCTACAAGTCTAGCCTTATATCTCTCTACACTACCATCTGCCTTGCATTTTCAAGGATATATTTCCTTTGATTTACAAAGATCCCTTCACGTGATCTTGCAAATTGCATGTCAAGAAAATATTTTAAGGTTCCTAGATCTTTAATCTCGAAGTGTTTAGCTAGCTTTTTCTTTAATCTCGTTAATTCATCAAGATCATCACTTGTTAGTGTCATGTCATTGACATATACAATAAGGATTGCCATTTTTCCTTTAACACCATGTTCATAAAAAAGAGTATGAACTCCTTACACCTCATTGTCCCGAATTGTTGTTCCGTTCTGTCTCCAAATTTTTGTTTCGTTTCATCTCTGCATAACGGAGACAGTAACCATACACAGCGTAATAGTAGTGATCTGGACTGAATGAGAATCTGAAGATAAGATATGAGGATTCTTTGTCTTATTGACAAAGTCCTTGGGTTCAGAATAGGAAGATGTAGGAACACTGAAGGGTGTAGAATTTAATGTGATTTCAGACATAGTGGTGAAGAGAAAAAAAAAAGGTGTGGTTAACGGCTAGGGTTTCTTGTTCAAAGAAAATAGGTCTGCTATGATACCATGTAAATTAATATGAACAAGAGAATGAGTTATATTGTACACACATATGTTAGGTGTTACAGCATGCATATTTATATTTACACATGGTATCTAAACTAGGAAATAAAATCAAATATTTACAGCCTAAAAATATACTCAGAATACTCTGTAGGATATTTCCTATTATGACAAGAATATTCTATAGCATATTCTGACATATACTCTGTAGGATATTCTGACAGGCTCCATGAAAAACTGGAAAGCAAGCAAAATTCAGTCTTGTAGTTGGTGCTTTCTAGACAGTATTCCCATAAATCTTATCCAAAATGTTTCCATTATTAACTGCTATTGTTATATTGACCTATCTGTGTATGTAAACACATTTTTTAAGGTTAACTTGCTAAAAAATTACACCAGTTTCAAAGCTCTCCAGACTGACAATTGAATTGAAAAATGTAGTTTCCAGGTGAATGACCAATTTGCTTATGGATTTTTAACTTCTTGTTGGTTGCTAACATTAATATTGTTTAGATTCTGACAGCACACACATTCCATTTACATGGAAAATTCAGCTTACTGATTTATAATAGTTGGTTACAGTAAAATGATAGTTAAAATATATTTATCTCTTCTTGCAGAATACCTTGACATGTTTGATGCTAGCTCAGCTCCAAATGAGTCAAAGATAGTGCCACAGAAACTTTTTAAGGAACCAATTAGGGTGATTGAGAAATATCCTGCTGGTGATTGTGTTGAACTGAAAAAGAAACACATGGTATGCCTCAATTGGCTGCTTTCTGATAAGCCTTTGGACTTGGAAACTGAGCTGGCACTTGGGTTTTTAGATCATCTTATTTTGGGAACTCCTGCTTCTCCATTGAGGAAAATTTTATTGGAAAGCGGTCTAGGAGATGCCATTGTTGGTGGTGGCATTGAAGATGAACTCCTTCAGCCTCAGTTTAGTATCGGCTTGAAGGGTGTTTCTGAAGAGGACATCCACAAGGTGGAAGAGTTGATAATGAACACACTTAAAACATTAGTTGAGGATGGATTTGAGGCAGATGCTGTGGAGGCATCTATGAATACCATTGAGTTTTCTCTAAGAGAGAACAACACTGGGTCATTTCCTCGTGGCTTATCACTGATGCTTCGATCCATTGTAAGTTGTTTGTATTGTTTCCCCTTTTGGAATGTAGCTTTATTATGGATAATTTTTAAAGATCTATTTTGTAGGGAAAATGGATATACGATATGGATCCCTTTGAGCCTTTAAAGTATGAGGAACCCTTACAGGCCTTGAAAGCTAGAATTGCCAGGGAGGGTTCTAAAGCTGTTTTCTCGCCCTTAATTGAGAAATTCATTCTGCACAATCCCCATCTTGTTACAATAGAAATGCAGGCAAGCAGTCCTCATAAAATCTTGTTTCCAGTAATATTCAGTTTTTTCTGAACTCTACAATTACAATGGATGTATTTTGCATTTCAGCCTGATCCAGAAAAGGCTTCTCGTGATGAAGCTGTTGAGAAAGAGGTTCTGGAGAAGTTAAAAGCAAGCATGACAGAAGAAGATCTTGCTGAGTTAGCTCGTGCCACACAGGAGTTGAAATTGAAGCAGGAAACTCCTGACCCACCAGAAGCTTTGAAAAGTGTTCCGAGCCTCTCTCTAGAGGATATTCCCAAAGAGCCCATACGCATTCCCACTGAGGTTATTTTTAGCTGCAATGCTCTCTTGGTGTCCTAAGTGCAGCTATTTTTGGGTGAATCCTTAATGGAATTTTGCATGCTTATTGTAGATTGGGGACATAGGTGGAGTGAAGATATTGGAGCATGACCTCTTCACAAATGATGTCCTTTATGCTGAAGTTGTCTTTGATATGAGTTCACTTAAGCAAGAACTTCTTCCCCTGGTTCCACTTTTCTGGTAGGTTTTGCCTTTAAAGATTCATGAAAGAGTTAAAGCTTGTTTTGCAGACATGCATCCCTTGAACCATAGAATATGTCCATGAATTTACATCACAACTAGAACTGTGCGTGTTTAGATATTAATTGTGTAATTGATATATGGTCAGCACTTCATTTGGATTGCATGCTTTAGTGGGTGAACTTCTCTTTTACATTTCATTGTTTAAATTGGTTAAGATAGATAAGAAGACAGTGATATGAATATAAAGCCCCTGCTCCACTTGGAATTCCCTAATTTAATAGTTATTAGCGGACAAAATTTTGCCTTCTTTCATCTAGCCTCGAGAGGCCCATGTTTTCTGTTAAGTCATTTCGACAGTGTGTTTTACCTACACCAATAAGGTGCATTATGGCTTCATTTCTCTCTAATTGTCATAAGGTATATGTTCTAATTTTTTGTTTGTTTGATTGCCTATAATCATATATCGCTGCAATCTATGAATGATGAGTCTCATTCCCTTTCTTCTACAGTCAATCGCTGCTTGAAATGGGCACAAAAGATTTATCCTTTGTACAACTTAATCAGCTGATTGGACGGAAAACAGGAGGAATATCAGTTTATCCATTTACATCATCCATTCGAGGTCGGAAGGATCCCTGTAGCCATATAATTGTTCGAGGAAAGGCTATGGCTGGGCGTGCTGAAGACTTATTTAATCTGGTATTTTCAGTCAACTTGTTATCAGTCATTGTGTATAATCAATTTAACTTGTCTATATCTTGTATTTATCAATTTAATAATTTGATATTTATTAACTTCCACAAAAGCTGTTAGAAAGTCATGGGTTTGATATGTGTGTTTAATGTAGATGAATTGTATTCTTCAAGAAGTCCAGTTAACGGATCAGCAGCGCTTCAAGCAGTTTGTGTGCCAAAGTAAAGCAAGAATGGAGGTATTGATAGACATTTGGTGAAATGAATTTGATATCAGTTGGATCTTTACTTTTGGGATTTAGTCTCCATTTGCATACTTATTTTCAGAACCGTTTAAGAGGCAGTGGTCATGGAATTGCAGCTGCTAGAATGGATGCCAAGCTGAATGTTGCTGGCTGGATGTCTGAACAAATGGGTGGTTTAAGGTCTGAACAAATGGGTGGTTTATTTTATCTACTTTTGCTGGTTAACTTTTGTGGCCATAATAAAAATTCACTTATATTCAGAAAATACAGGGTGATGATGCACCGAAGCTGTAATGTCCAGCAATTTTGTTCTAACGCTGTGCTTCTCCATGCATCTTGAGCAGAATGGTTTTGATAGCTTTGCATGAATGTATGGCACCTTATATGTTGCTATATCCTAATGTGCACTGATGACGATACATTTTTGTAATTATGCGTGGATGTAGTTACCTGGAATTCCTACAACAACTGGAGGAGAAAGTTGATCAAGACTGGGCTGGAGTTTCTTCCTCACTTGAGGAAATTCGTAATGCCTTATTGTCAAGAAATGGTTGCTTGGTAAACTTGACTGCTGATGGAAATAATCTCAGAACTTCTGAAAAGTATGTAAGCAAGTTTCTTGACTTGCTTCCTAGTAATGCTCCGGTTAAAACTTCTGCTTGGAATGCTCAACTTACCCCGCATAATGAAGCTATTGTCATACCCACTCAGGTAAATGAATTGGTATATTTGTGCTTTGTTTGGCTTTTTGACTTGGATTCTAACAACAAAGACATTTTACAGGTTAATTATGTTGGAAAAGCTGGCAATGTATATGAGACTGGTTATAAACTCAGTGGGAGCTCCTACGTTATATCCAGATTCATTAGTAATACATGGTTGTGGGATCGGGTGCGTGTCTGTGGTGGGGCTTATGGAGGATTTTGTGATTTCGATACCCACTCAGGTTGCAATCATTAGATGTTATATTTTGCACTGTACTGTATAGCAAAGTACGGAAATATCACCACTGGAATTTGATTTTTATGCTTTCATGCAGGAGTCTTTTCCTTCTTATCCTACAGGGATCCCAACTTGTTGAAGACCCTTGAGGTATACGATGCAACTGCTGATTTTCTACGTGGATTAGAGATGGATGATGATAGTCTTACTAAAGCGATTATTGGGACCATTGGAGATGTTGATTCTTACCAGCTGCCAGATGCCAAAGGCTATAGTAGGTAAGTGATAGTGATTCGTCCACTGCTATATTGTTCCTTCTTTTTCTTTGCTGAAAGAATAATATGCCTTGTTTTACTGCTTTTGCAGTTTGTTACGGTTTTTGCTGGGAATCACAGAAGAAGAGAGGCAAAGGAGACGAGCAGAAATATTGTCAACCAGGTAAAGTCAGGACTTATAATATTAAATCGCTTTTGTCAAATATCTCATTTGTCGTGCCAAAGTCATGCAATTTTTTCTTAGTGCTCAAAATGTTTGACATGCTAATTTAGTGGAAATTAAGAAACTTAGGTGAAACTTTGCGATGTTCTATTGAATTTTAGAAGCAGCCAAGGGTAATTATGGTAATACTTATAGTGTTATACGTCGAAGATTTTATCACGATAAAAGGTAACTTGTTTCTAGATATTTGCATCATGATTTAGTTTTATTTGCTGGTATTTGATTCTTATTTATCACATGTATGGTATTGCCAACTGTTATGTGTCAGTCTGAATATCCTCATTTTCTCTTATGATTAGTGGAATGCTTAAAATGACAATTTAGACATGAATGAGCCATGCTTTTTATTAGCCATTATGCGATGAACTATTGACCTTAGCATGTTGTTTCGCAAAATGGATTCTGTTAGTGACCCGAATTTGAAAATTTCCAATATTTCCATTTCCCCATTGTTAACAGTTTGAAGGACTTCAAGGAATTTGCTGATGTAATTGAGGCCGTCAAAGATAAAGGGGTGGTGGTAGCTGTAGCATCTCAAGGGGATGTTGATTGTGCAAATAAAGACTGCAATTATTTTGAAGTGAAGAAGGCCCTTTAATACCAAACAGTCAATTTTGATA
>JANKYE010000225.1:31920968-31934589 GCA_032467995.1 Erythroxylum dillonii
TCCATAAAGAAAGATCTCGAGACATTTTGGGTTTGTCTCAAGAGATCTATATCAACAAAGTTTTAGAGAGATATCGGATGAAAGATTGTGCACCAAGTGTAGCACCTATAGTTAAGGGTGATAGATTCAGTTTAAATCAATGCCCGAAGAATGACTTTGAGCGGGAACACATGAAGAAAATTCCATATACTTCAACTGTAGGAAGCCTTATGTATGCTCAAGTCTGCACCCGACTTGACATTGCATATACTATTGAAATATTAGGAAGATATTAGAGTAATCCAGGTATTGATCACTGGAAAGCTACAAAGAAGGTTCTGAGATATCTTCAGAGCATAAAGGACTATATGCTTTTGTACAGAAGAACTGAGAACTTGAAAGTAGTTGGATACTCCGATTCAAACTTTACTGGCTGCATTGATATGATTGCTACTTTCACTATAGAGGCTGAGTTTGTATCATATTTTAAGGCCACATCGCATGGTATATGGTTGAAGAGTTTCATATCTGGGCTTCGAGTTGTTGATTCAATTTCTAAGCCACTAAAGCTGTATTGCGATAACTCCGCTGCGGTCTTTATGGCTAAAAATAACAAGAGTGAAAGTCGAAGTAAGCATATCGACATTAAATATTTAGCCATAAGAGAGCGTGTAAAGGAACAGAAAGTTGTCATAGAGCACATTAGCACTGATTTGATGACTGCGGATCCTTTAACTAAAGACATGCCACTTAAGCAGTTTAAGGATCACGTAATGCATATAGGACTTGGTTCCACAATGTGATTTTATTGTATATTGTTGATTCAATAGAACTCTTATTCAATTTGGATATTTTCTCATAAATTTTGTGCACACATATTTTGATTGGTTTTGAGAAATGTTTAATTTGGACCTAGAATAAACATATAGTTTATTCACTAAGTTGAAGGGCGAGTAATGGGAAATTTTGTATATGTAATATATGGAAGATATTACTCACTATAAGAGGACCTATCGCCATGATTCATATACTTGATTTTTTGTTATATGTGGTAGTTTTGGGTTTGGGTTAAATGGACCAAGTAGAAGAATGTAAGTTTTATCTCCTAATTATTAGTATGGTCCATTTAAAAAGTTGTAACCCTATCTACTAATTGTGTTGTCCATAATCCCGATTGCTTGTCTCATTAATGGCCAGAGATAGATATGTAGTGGGTTATGCTTCCGTTTAAAACCAACGTTAGTTTTTGGTCCTATTCTCACCGAGCATCAAGCATACACCATCTAGCTTGCTTCAGGAAGAGGATAGAAATTCAAACTACTCAAAGATCACGAGGCTTATCGTCGGCAATGGCTGAAGGTTCGGTTATGCTTCCATTGTATATGTGTGTGTGTGTGTGTGTGTGTGTGTGTATGGGGTTTTATGCATGTATCCTTATGTAAATATTTTTGTATGAGATGCCTGCATGCTATGGTTAATTTTTTACGGTACGATACATAATATGGTACCGTATTAAAACTCAATCCCGTACTAAATTCAGTATGATATTTATAACATTATTTTTTATCCCTAATTAAGCGAGAGAGGCTCAAGTTGATTTGACTTTGAGCTCAGATTAAGCCTGGCGCGGTTTGAACAATCCTAGCTGTCTGACGCTCCATCGCAAAACAATATTATTTTGGTTTTGAACTTTAAGAGACTTAAGACCGAAGGATGTTGTTTAGGAAGTTTCCGAAGGTGACATCATTTTAGATGGTCCAAGGGTTAAGGTGAGGCCAGACTAGTGACGACGCAGTTTCACTTATTTTATTGCCATCCCTAGGCATATATAATTTATTTTTCTAATCACCCTTTATGACATTCGTGAAGTTACTAAATTACTAACCTGATAGAGAAGAGTCTTGAAGGAAGTCAGCGACACTAACTTATGAATCTTCCCCATTGCCTCAGTGCCGAAGTACAGAATCTTCAGCATACCCATGAAAGCCAATTTCCAGACGATCATTCGAACATATAAACGCTTACTTCAATTTGATGCATCGTATTTTATAAACATAGCTGTTGGAGTTTGCAACTCTGGATGGAACATGCAATTCTTGCTCTCAACTAGTGATACAACTTCTTTTCTGTTTTTCCTTTCAGAGAAATCAACAACTGTAACAAACACTTCGCTTTCCATCCGCACAACAAAATCACGTCATCAAGACCAATTAATCACAATCGTCACAAAGCCTGAAAACAACACTTTGGAAACATGTTTTTGAATGAACATTGCAGCCGTAATCACCGTACTGATTCGCAGACATCGCAGCGATAATTTTTTGAAAAGGTTAATTAAAATCATTCTTCATTCGAGATGCATTGACGCAGTCGACCAACTTTTGAACAACTGATGTTCAAAAGTTGGGCATGCAACTTCCTGCTATTTGCTATTATAATTATTATATAAATTTACATGTCTCTTGTTTTACAGCCTTGGTTGGTTAATTTGATAGGTGCAGCTGCGTCACAAAACTCAATTCATGACAAAAAGTTGTATAGCTGTAATCACGAAGCATTGTTTGTGTTCATGTACTTATTTTTGTCTTCTTGTAAGTGATTTCCCTGGCGACTTCACCAAAATGTTGCTTAAAAAGGAATTTATCAAATACCAAAAATATTTAATTTAATTTAATTAAAAAAAAAAAGACGGGAAGTCCTTATCTCTTTTCTCCTAATCATGTGTTTTACTGTAGTTTGTCACATCTATTAACTCACACAAGGTTAGATTACAAAACGTGACTAATTAAAAAACAAAACAGAACATTGCTCAAACAAGTCATCCAGTCCTCAACTCTGTTTCAATCTTTCTCTCTCTGTTCTTTCGTTTTAAAACAGAACAAAAGGAGAGAGAACCCAATCCCTTTCTCGTCCATGGAGGAGGACTCGCTTTTCTCCCTCGCTCCACCCTAACCCTAACCCTAAACTGAGTTTTTTTTCCTTAATTCACATAAAAAAGGAGGTTAAAGAACTGGAAGACGAATATGTTTTCGTGGAACATCGCCAGGACGGCGGAGGAGGTGTTCTCGCGCTGGGCGATGAGGAGGTTGTTCAAATTCTTGTTGAAGAAGAAATTAGGACATCTAATATTGGGGGATATCGATCTTGATCAACTAGATGTTCAGCTCTTTGAAGGGACCGTCCAACTCAATGATCTCGCTCTTAATGTCGATTATCTTAATGACAAGGTAATCTGAGGTTAACTTATTTCTGGAATTATCTCGAATTTAGTTGCTTTAGTTCAAATAATAACATCTAAGTTCGAAAGTTTCCTTTTTTTTTGGGGGGGTTAAATTATGCTTCTTATTATTAAACCAGTAAATATTGCGTTGTTGAAGCTGTGTTAGTTTCGTATAGGTTCATTACAAGCGTGGAATTTTTGAAGTTAATCAAGGTTAATTAAGTGATGGATGGAGTTTGAGAGTTATTTTATAGATTGAAGAAGGTTGTGGTGGAAACTAGATATTTCGGAATTTATTTAAAAAGCTTGATTGCCTGGAACTTTTTTTTCTCTTAAACATGCTTCAAATTTCCTTTTTCCATTACAGTTAGGTGCAGCAGCGTCAGTTATTATAAAAGAAGGTTCCATTGGGTCGCTTTTGGTTAAAATGCCTTGGAAGGTGAAAGGCTTTCAGGTTGAGGTGGCTGATCTTGAGATTGTGTTTGCTCCTCATCTGGAAAAGGATTCATTGTCTGAAGAGGCAAGTAGGAGTTTCAATGATGATAGTAACAATGGCATCGATAATGAAAGAGGAAAGCCTGGCATTGATACAAGTAAAAACAATGTGAAGTCTGGGTCTACTGATGTTCATGAAGGTGTTAAAACAATTGCAAAGATGGTTAGGTTGTTTCTTACTAGTTTCCATGTAAAGGTTAGAAGCTTGATTGTTGCTTATGAACCAGGCTTGGACATGGATGGAATGAAAATTAGTCAGCAAAGAACCTTGGTTCTTAAAATATCTGAAGTAGAATATGGAACTTGTTTTTCTGAAGACACTAACTTGAATTCCAGTGTGGGAACTGAGAACTTTCTAGGAATAAGTCAATTGACTAACTTTGTAAAATTCCATGGGGCTGTGCTTGAGCTTCTCCAAATGGATGATGTTGACAACCAAAGCTGCTCTCCACATGCATCATGTTCAAACCATGCTTTTCTTCCAAAAAGCTCTATGTCAAGCTGCACAACTCCAATAGCAACAGGAAAGAAAGGTGGTTTTTCAGGGAATTTAAAATTGAGTATCCCTTGCAACAATGGTACCTTAGATATACACAAAGTGGATGCGAATGTTTATGTTGATCCTGTTGAACTGAGATTTCAGCCCAGTACAATCAAGTGGTTGGTACTTTCATGGGAAACTTACAAGAACTTGGTTAGAGATGGAGGAACTAAGTCAACGGATTCTGTCTACTTAAATGCAGCTTCTCGTTTCCATTCATCAGCATGCTTTCCTACTCTCAGTGGCTCTGACAGGTTAATCTTTGGTCACGGTAGTATTGCTTCTGCATTATCATTAAATGGGCAAGAATCTGTTAGTGAAGCTCTAGCTGGATCACATCTTATCTCTGATTGGGTGACTGATTCTATATGTGCAAATGACTACAATGATGCAAAAGAAGCACTTGATCTTGGTGCAAGGTTAGTATATCTCTCCTATAATTTACACCACATTCTTTGCGTGTATTACAAGTATCAGAAAAGATATGAAGCACATTGTACTTGCTTGATATCTTTATGTAAGTATTTAGCTGTTTCGCAAATTTAATTTCTAACACCTAGTCTTTATTTTGTTTTATATGATGAAATGATGAAAAGAATTTTGTTTTTCTTCAGATATTTTAAACATATTTATATGTCCTTAGGGTGAGTTTTCAATATTTCCATTTTCTAGTTGTTTAACATGCTGGACATACATGAATGACAGATATTATGAACAATCAAGTTTTTCAAACTATTGATTTATGCTTTTGAGTTGTACTGATGTTTCTTGGTATCATACTCATACTTGCAGTGTAGAACAGTTTTTTGAATGCTTTGATGGAATTAGAAATTCTCAATCAGCATTGGCCAGCAGTGGAATGTGGAACTGGACATCTTCTGTTTTCAGTGCACTAACAGCTGCATCCAGCCTTGCTGCTGGATCTCTTTCTGTCACTTCAGGTACCCATTACCAATTGGTCTAAGTTCCTATTTGGATATGTAATGTGATACTCATCTTGTTGTTCTGTACTTTTCCTATGATGCTTTTTTTGTTGAAATGCAACTTTCACTTTTTATTGGATTTTAGTTTATTATCCAATCTCTGGTTCTCTGTTTGAGGTCCAGCAGGGGCAAGAAGAATGTTGTTGCAATTTGTTCTTAGAACTATATACATATATGCATAGTCGTGTAGAATTGAAGCTACATCACTAAGTTTTAAGTTAAGGCTGTGAGATTATGAAATAACTTTGCCTCTCACAGCTGGATTTATTAAATTGGGTGTTATATGCATTAACACTACCATCGGTCTTAGTGTAATTTAATTTCTTAGTTGGGACTTGAGGGTGTTCTTGTAATATGCTCCTTTTTATCACACCTGACATGTTGTTGAGATGATTGCCTTCAATTCACTCGATGTGCATTTTTTAATGAGTTCCCTTCCTATTTTGTAGTTTGTCGAACTTCCTTACGTACAGTGTTTAGAGGTGGTTCAAATATGTTTTTGAGTCATTTTTGTAGTGAAACTATTTTTTTGGTTGTTTGGATCGATGTCAGAACAACAGCATGTTCAAACCAACCTCAATGCAACTTTCGCGGAAATTTCAATCTTATTGTCCTTCCAGGATGAGGATGTGGAACAGATATATGGTCCTGATCGAAGTGAAGGCATGAATGTTCATTTTCTGCATATAGGATGCAAAGATATATCTGTTGTTTTCCAGGTGATTTACTTGGATCATTCATGTTCCGTCTATATTCTTATATTTAGTGCTCTCCTTTGTTAGTTCCATTGGATGTATCCTGTACTAGTCTGAACAATTTGATGATGTCAATAGGTACGGCCCCGAGAAGTAGGGTTTGAAGGAACATTAAAGTATATTGAGATTGCTGACTACTTGCCCACTGAAAATAATGCTGCGGACCATAGTTTCTGTGCAAGTAGTAGTAATAACAGAAGTCAAACTTTTTTGATTCAAGACCTGCAAGATGATATCATGCGCGCTCTCCCTGTATTGTCCGATGAAAATCCTGATTCAGATGCATTTGGTGCGCTTATTTCTCCTGATTCTCCATTTGGGCGTGCAATGAAAATCAAATTGTTTAGTACAGCAGGTTCCATGAATTGTAAATTTGCTGTAAATTCTGATTCATCAGATGGAAGTCTAGTAGGCCCAAGAGCATTTTATTTGCGACTTCCTCAGTTTGTTTTATGGATGGATTTGTCCTTGATAAATGCGATAATGGATCTTCTGAAGGATATTGAGAAATCTATCAAAATGAACAGCCTGAAGAAAGAATGCGATTCTTTTGTTGAGAAGCAAGAATCATCTATTGCTGGTGCAAGAAAAGGCTTACAATCTGGCATTGCAAAATTGTCTACCAAAGAAATTTGGCAAGTCAATATTTCAGTTCCCAATGCTAGAGTGGTTCTTTGTCCTCTAGTTGAAGGTGGCCTAAGTTCTAGTACCTGCACTTCCTGGGAACAATTTATTGTTGTTGATTCTTCTCCCCCTTTGACTTCAGCAAAGGTAAAAGCTCAGGTCATTAGTATGTCAGATGCCAACTTGCATAAAAGGTATTCAAAAATGGCTACTTTCTCTCTGCATTTAAATGTTGGTGATCTCAAGGTTTACTTGGTCAGCTCAATGTGCCAAGAAGATGCCATACTTGATTTCCCTGGTGTGTTAAGGAAGAAATTTTGTGCCGACACAATCTTGTCGGTCAGCAATGAAGCTGATTTTCTTTCTAAGATTAGTATGCTTTGGCAAGAGGGTCTTGTCAGTGGTCCTTGGATAGCAGAGAAAGCCAAATCTCTGGTCACTTGTGCGGAATCTCAGAGCAAAGAAAATTTGGTGATAGGTGATGAGTTTGCCATTTCTCGAAATAATAAAAATCTTCAACATGGAACTCCTCAGACTAGAGAAGAGATAATTTTGAGCTCTTCATTCTTACTGCATGTTAATCTGTTTTCTCTTGTTTTCAACCTTAGCAGTGCTCAATATTTCAAATTACAATGTCTTCTGGATAAGATGCTTAAAACATTAGCAGGTGTGGTCTCTGATGGAGTGGATGATGGAAACAGATCTGCATCTCAAACATCAATTCTTGTGGAATGTGAATCTGTAGAAATTTCAATCAGGCCAAATCTAAAGGAAGACATAAGAAGTTCTTTGCAGAATGAGCTTCCTGGACCATGGCAGTGTTTAAAATTGAAAATAAAGAAGTTCAATCTTCTCTCTGTTCCAAATATTGGAGGCAGCAGGGATGCTAACTTTTTGTGGCTGGCCCATGAAGAAGGCGAACTTTGGGGTTCCATATCTTTAGTTCCTGATCATGAATTTCTTCTAATTTCTTGTAGCAACTCAACAAGAAAACGTGGTGATGGACGAGGCTCAAATGCATTATCTTGTAAATCTGCTGGTTCAGATGTCATATATCTGCGGGAACCAGAGAGTTTCAACACTTTTACGTCAATTACTGTCAGATGCACTACATTTGTTGCTGTTGGTGGTCGCTTGGATTGGTTGGATGTGGTAACGTCATTTTTTAACATGCCCTCTCCTGAACATGAAAAAACCGTTGATAATGAGAACCTTTGCAAGGAAAAGTTGCATGCACCTTGTGATACTTCTTTGTTTCTTGAGATGATTGACATTGGTTTAAGTTATGAGCCTCACTTGAAGCCTGGATCCAGTTCCTCATATGTTAAAGAAACCGGTGACTCAAATGTAGCTTGTCTTTTAGCTGCATCTTCTTTATCTCTGTGCAACAAATCCTCTGGAAATTCTGATCAGAATGAACACAAAATTAGAGTGCATGACCTGGGGTTGCTTCTCTGTCCAGCTTATGATAATCTTGGAGGAACTTATAGTGTGGAATACCTTCATGAGATGGGTTATGTAAAAGTTGCCTGGGAAGCTCTCATTGAAGCAAATTTGAGAACCAACTGTAAAGGTTGCCTTCTTTGGGAATTAGATTGTTCCAATTGCCATATACATGTTGAAACTTGCTATGACACAACTAATGGCTTAATGCACTTGGCTGCTCAGCTGCAGCAGCTTTTTGCTCCTGACTTGGAGCAGTCTGTTTTGCACTTGCAGAATCGATGGGCTAACTTTCAACAGGCTCGACAGAGAAAAGATTCTAGTGACAATTGGGCATCAAGTGATGATTCTGCTTCATCAACTTCGCCAAGTCATGCCTCTAATATGGACACAAAGGGCAAACTTGAGATGCCTGGATTGTTGGATGAGATATGTGAGAATGCATTTCATCCTGGTGTAGATCACGCTGGGCAGTATGATTCTTATAATTCACAAATTTGTGTCTCAGTTGATGAAAAACTACTTGGGGACTCTTGTCACCTAAATGTAGAAGATCCTAAGGTTTTCTCAAATAATTCATTTTTTGATGGATCACGACCTCTATCAGGATTTGAAGATAGTCAAACCTCATTCCTCAAAAGTAATTCTTTTCCTGAACTGATAGAAAGTTATTGCTTATCTGACTTGCGGCCGCTATCAGAATTAACCAAAGGTGGGCAATCATCATCTGGGGACAGAGATCTTGGAAGACACAGTGGATGGTATGGTGATTCCTGTATAAACATTGTCGAAAATCACATCTCTGAAGTAAGTGGGGAAGATGATGTGTGCCAATATAGGCAAAATGTTGTTGCATCTATTAATTCAGAAATGTCGGAACTAAGAAATGCCGTAGGTCGCATTCTTCTTAAGAATATTGATGTCAGCTGGAGGATGTATAATGGTTCTGATTGGCATGCATGTGAAAAGAGTAGCGAGTTTCTTGGAAGAGATACAAGCGCTTGTCTAGAGCTTTCGTTATCTGGGATGCAATTACAGTATGACTTTTTTCCGGTTGATGCAATGTACGCATCTAAGGTCTTTGTTTCCATTAGGGATTTCTACCTTTATGATAGGAGCAAAGCTGCACCTTGGAAATTGGTAATACAAAATTTGATTTCGTATTTCCTGATTAGTTTCATGATTTCTTTTATTGACAATGATTTAAATGTTCTTTTTAAAATGAAGATATTAGGAGATTATCATTCAAAGGAACATCCTAGGGAGTCCTCTTCAAAAGCATTTAAGATGGACCTGGAAGCAGTCAGACCAGACCCTCTAACCCCTCTTGAGGAGTACCGGTATGTTTTTCATTTATTTTGGAACTGTATACCATTTGGCAACATGAATACTCTTTCTATTCTTTTATGTTGTTTGGAAAACCTTACTGTGTGAGATTCAAATCTTGACCTAGGAATCCTCTTTATTAAATTAAGTGTTTAAATTTTGGTTTTCATTGTTTATGTTTATGTTTTTTACTTTCTTGATTAGGTTGTAAAAGACCTAAACTGGTATCTGTAAATGAAAGAGCATAATTTGTTGGCCATGTCTTGATACTTTTCCCAACGCATGTTGCTTTTCATTCTTTGTTCCTGTTCTTTGTTGGTGATAAGAATATTGAGTATGCTTATTTCATGCTGATTGTTGTATTTCCTTTTTATCTTTTTCAGATTACGTATAGCTTTTCTTCCAATGCTATTGCATCTTCACCAGAGCCAGCTTGACTTTCTTATCAACTTCTTTGGGGAAAATAGCCCATCTGCTGGTCTTTCTTCTGATAATTATAAAAATTCAGGTGGTAATGTATTATCTGCATCAAAGATTGACAGTTATCACGAACATACAGTTGATGAAGCATTGCTTCCTTTTTTCCAGGCAAGTGCTCAAATGCCAATATTGTTTAGCAGTTGACACATGATTGCCATTGCCTTTTTCTTTTTTCCATTTTTCTTTCTTTTGAATTTTATTATCTGATTTTCTTGAGTCATATTGCTGATATTGTTTTATTCCAGGTATTCGACATATCGCCTATTCTTCTTCGAGTTGACTACAGTCCATGTCGTGTCGATCTGGCTGCACTTGGTGGTGGAAAGTATGTGGAACTTGTGAATCTGGTCCCCTGGAAGGTGAATACATCTTTTGTGCTGAGATTTATTAGAGTTTGTACATTACTTTACATCCCTGGAGTTGCAAGCATTGCTAGTCTTTCATCTGTCAGCTTCTTTGTTATTATTTTGGCCTCACTTTGATTCTTTGTTTGATGGTCAACTGGTGATAGAAATGGTGCCAAAGGTGATCAAATTTTCATATGGCTTTTTGGCTGGCATTCTCCTTGAGATCACTGATCATGCTATATGAGCTAGAGACCTTTTGTTATTCAACGATAATTGTGGTTGAGGATGATAGCAGGAGAACTAGAAACATTGACAAAAAGGAAAAAGATTAGGGGGAGAGGTTGTAGAGAAGGGAGGAAAGAAAGTAACTAAGAATTAGAGAATAGTAACAAAATCTTAATGGTTTGTGAATTCAGTATGCCCAAACTGAATGGCACATGTGCTGGCTGGAGATAAAAATTACATGATCCTAACTCAAGAAGAAAACAATATAAAGCCATAATGGAAAATTATACTGATGCCTGAACTTGCACCTAAAGTCCTTAACCAGTGTAACGGCTAGTTAACATGACTCGTTATGCTTTTCTTGGGGATGGAGGATCTATTTAACCGTGACACCAGATGTCCTGTGTTTTAATGATCTAGCAAGTGTTGGGAAATCTGTTTATGTTCTTTATGAGGCCACTGGAGGGTTTGATTTATGTATTTGCAGTTTGTGAAGAATCATATTGGTTGCTATTTCCCACTTTATTTTGGCCCTGTGAATGAAAATTATGGTAGTAGCTCCATTTTTATTCGAAACAGATTCTTCTTGGTGTTCATGAATGAAAGGTGTAAATTATGTATTGTAAATTTCCTTGCAGGGGGTTGAGCTACACCTCAAACATGTTCATTATTCTGGTGTCTATGGTTGGGGCAGTGTCGGTGAAACAATTATAGGGGAATGGTTGGAGGACATTTCTCAACATCAGGTTGGTGGCATCCGGCATTCTATCAAGGAGACCTTTATTTATTCCTTAAAATATTTTGTTTATGGTTAAAGGATTTCGTTTTTGGATCTGTAGATGCATAAAGTTTTGCATGGTATTCCAGCAATCCGGTCCATGTTTGCTCTTGGTTCTGGTGCAGCTAAGCTTGTATCTCTGCCAGTTGAGAGTTACAGAAAGGATAAGAGAGTGATTAAGGGAATGCAAAGAGGCAAGTGAAATGACATTGCTAATTTGTAGTGAGCTTTATCTTACATCTTCTCTTGTTTCTGCTCATTCATTGCCTATCCGGGTTCTTAATATCTCTGTGGAGTCCAGTGTGGGGGATATACTGATGCAGAGATGTGGACAAACATTGACGAATATGCCATCCAACCCAGTTACGTTAGATTAGATTGATGATACTTATAGTCACTTTGCATCATTCATCTTCATATATTCAACGACAACCGTGCACTTGATGTGTGTTCAAATTGTCTAGTATCTTTATATATGATTTATATGGAAGCACCTTGGTGTTCTTTTCAGGTACGATTGCTTTTCTCCGAAGTATATCGCTTGAAGCTGTTGGATTGGGTGTACATTTGGCAGCTGGGGTCCATGATATTTTGGTCCAAGCGGAGTACACAGTCACCAAAGTTCCTCATATATCAAGGCCTATAAATAACCAACCTCAGCCAAATGTGAGGTTCAGTCAGCCAAAGAATGCACAAGAAGGAATTAAGCAGGTCAATTTTCCAATAGCTGTTGCATAGAATTGCTTATGATGTGTTGCAATTGAACTGTCTGTATGCATCTGCATGTTGTATGGGAATGAAATTTTTTTATAAACAAAGGTTTCACCACAGAACCCAAATGATTCTTGATTTGACAGGCATATGAGAGCTTTAGTAATGGCCTTGGGAAATCTGCTTCTGCTTTGATTCAGACACCGTTGAACAAATACCAGCGTGGAACCAGTGCAGGATCTGCCTTGGCAACTGCAATTCAGGCTGTGCCGGCAGCTGCTTTAGCTCCAGTTTCTGCTTGTGCAAGTGCAGCCCACTGTACACTGCTGGGCCTCAGGAATAGGCAAGTTCCTTAATGTTCAACTACATATTTGTGTCCTGGTTTTATTTTTGCATTTCAGTGCTGTCGGGTTATAGTTTTCAGTGATCTTATATTTAATCTTTTGAGATGCTTGCAGCCTTGACCCTGAGCATAAGCAAGAGTCCATGGAGAAATATCTGGGTCCTACCAAGCCACGGAATTGGGATTGATTTATTTGTGTAAAAATCTTCATAACACGCCTCGTTGAAGATTGAACTCTTCCTTTCCAATCAGAACAAAAAGGCTTATCTAGAGTTGTCTTCCCAGTTATGATTGCTCTCTCTATAATGTGAGTTGAATTTCTTCTAGAACTTGCTTTATTATAGATTCTTGTATGGAATAGTATAAGTATGATCTTTAATCTATTAAAACAATCGGTCCTCTCTTCCTAAAGCATGATAAGTTATGTCCTTTTTCTTTGGGTTGGCAACATTGAATCCTAATAGAAAGTATATATGATATTTAGGATCGGCGTTGTGGTATTTGGGTTGCAGATGTACAGTTGATGTAACCATCAAAACAGATTCTTTCTGCCACTCTGGAGCAAACCTGAAATGGTAATCTTGTATATTTTGTGAATGCTGATTGGTAAATACAAGATTTTCGCCATAGAGGCAATTGTAAATTATTATTTACAGTCAACCGATTTGGTGCATAGGTCTTAACAGAAGAATATCCAAATTCGTTTAGACTTGTTTCAATGTATATAATTTTTGCTGCTTGTGTATAATAGTTAATTTAATTCCTGAAGATTAGCAAAGTCTTTGAAATGTAATTATCCTTTCTGGATTTCCAGATGATTGATATGTTAATAAAACCTGGGAAACAAGGAAACACATTTCTATTCCTTGCTGTCTCGAGTATTCTATACTACCACCTCAGAAATGTAATTCCTCCTAATAAATAAAAAATAGTCTCAGGGATCGGATGAATTTACCTGAGAATCTGAGACAGCTTGCCCTTGGATGAAAGTGTAATTATATAACAAAATTTTGCTTAGTTTAGATCACAGGGTAGAAATTTGTCAAGTGGTAGAAGGATTTGTTTCTTCTGTAATATTTCAGATTCATATTCTCAAGGATGCTAGTGACCTAAGCCATATTTGGCAAATAGTGGATTGTATTAACTGTTAATTGATTTTATCATCTGCTAGTTGATAGCTGATTATATCAGTTGATTTGACTAGCGGATATATCAGCTAATTTAACCAGCAAATACATCAGCTGTTTATTAAAGATGTATGGTAAAATTAGCTGTTTAATATTAGCTGTTGATGTGTAAAATGACTTATGAGGGCATAATTTAAAAAAAATTATAAGAGCATGAATATTATATTTCTTAGTATTTTATTGA
>JANKYE010000225.1:31934689-31948800 GCA_032467995.1 Erythroxylum dillonii
CATATTAGTAATTTTTTATATAATATATATAAATTGTATTATTTAATAAATTAAAATATCTATAATTATAGTATAATATAGATACGTATAATTCAAAAATTATAAAAAGAGAGTATAATGATTTTTTACCTATTATTTTTTGGCTGATTATCTAAAAAGTTTCTCTTATGGAACTTTTAGAAATTAACTTATTGAAGTTTAATAAGCTAATAAGAAGTGGTTCATTAAACATATCAATAATATTTTGAAAAAATCAAAAAATTAACTTTTAGTTAAAAAGCTAAAAAAAATGGCTGATAAAGCTAAACACCTCCTTAGTGAGTGAGGGCATGCCTTGTAAGCAAAGCTTGTATTTGCGTATTGAGAAAGGACAGGAACCTGTTGACAGAAATGTGGGCAGTGTCAGCAAGAAACATTTTCAATTACATATTTTGTTATATGAAAACTGAATCGTGCAATAACAAGAGAACTCAAGAAGAGATCAATTTCTTGAATAAACGTTGCTTTGCCTGCTCTGAGCTGTTGTAATTGCAAGAAAATTCTTTTGTTAAATTTAGGACTGAATGAATAGCATAAGTGAATAATAATTAAGTAGATTACATTAATCAAATCTGCCTCAGCAAATATTTGTACATAAGATTAGATGAGCCAAATACTAACTTCCTTTGGTGGAAAAGGAAGGATTTTAGTGGGATAATTCAGTGAAGGCAATGGATTAATTCAGGCTCAAGATAAGCACAATCCCACTATTTCCCTTTCCTCTACAACTAGCATTACATTCCACCGTCTCTGCAACTTAGGCCTCCGTCGTATAACATTTCCTGCAAAATAATATGTTCAAGTCAGAAGCTACATACTAGCAGTAACATCAGCAACCTTCTATGTTGTAACTTCACTTGTACTCTGCCAAGCAATAAAGATGACAGAAAAGAACAAACTTTTTACTCACCTGTGTTTTCTCATGAACAAAACTGGACCTCTTGTCCTCTACAACTCTTTCCAAAACACCATTATTCCTCTCAATTCTTTTGGGAATAACCCGACTTCTTCTAAATCCCAGCCTCTCCTTCCACCAACCTGAGTTCCTTGGCAATCTTGGCAGTGAATCTTCGAACTCGTCATCAATTAGCAATTCCTCCCTCAAAGTCATTTTTCGACTGCAGTCATCTTTCAATGGCAACATCACACCCTCACAGAAGATCTCATCTGCTGGGATCATGGCATTATTTCTGAAAGAGAATTCAAAGTCCCCAGAAACTGGTGCTTCTCTATAGCTACTTTCGTACTTGGTAGCTTGTTTGTTTTCTACAAAATCATTAGAGAAAGAGATTCTTGGGTCCATAGAGGATGTGCTAAAGATTTGCTGCTCGCTGTTGAACATGTTAAGCATGCACTAAACGCTACTATATACGATCTCTTTTAAGTTCTTCTCCATGCACTGCTATGATCCACATGCAGATGTTTCGTTTTGTAAAGGGTTGAGTTTGTTTTATTTGTTTGTTTAGCAGACATCACATGTTACTTAGATTTGTCACTTTGTGATTAAAGATGAGGATAATGCCTTTAGTTTGACACCCTATTGTACTAATCCGGGAAAGCAGCATTTTTAATATTTATAAACGCCTGATATTATTGACCCTGATGCTTGTTTTAGCATAGTTTTAAGCAAGAGATTCTTTACAAACAGATGATGCCATAGTCACCCTAATATTCTGCTTGATTGTGGGTAGAACATGCCAATGTAATTTAAAAGAAAAAGGTTCACCATACCATTTGACCGTTAACTTCCGAGATCAACACCAGTTGTACTTCCAAAACATAGTGAGTTCGCTGTCATTCTGCCTAAGAAAATGCCAACAATCAACATTCGCTTTCAAGACTCAAACCACTTGGATACATTTTAACTTTTTCACACATTAACGAATTCATAGTCTGTTAATTCCCATTACTTAGATGATGATTGAGCTTTTGCCGTTATAAAGGTAAGTTCTTTCTGCAAAATTTTGAGTGTCATATGAACTCAAAATTCATTGTCCACGTTGAATTTATTACCTTTGGCATATCTTTTGATTTCCTTGCTGTATATTTCAGCGTAAGGGAGCTGTCTTCATATAAGTAGTAATACAATGCCCATGTGAGCTTGAGCTGGTTGGGACTGTTAATCTGAGAACTAAAGAAATCTAGTCCTCGCAGCTCTTACAAGCAACAAAAGCTGAGTTATTCCCTTAGTTTGACTAGCGGTACCATGTGAGCACTCATGAGTGTTTCTTTGAACTGAGCTGTTGAGGTTCACATAATTAATCCTCATCTCAATTCACCAATGGTTTACTACCAAGTGGTTGTTAGAATTAAAAATTCCCAAAACAATGGACTTTTGCCATATGGGTTAGCCTAGGAAAAACATAATTATAAGGAAGCTGTCTCGTAATTGGTCTCTGATCTTGTTGACAAAGTTTGTCTTTTGCATTCAGATTAATCTAGCTAGATTCTACCTACAGTTTGTGTTCAACTACAAACACCTTTTACAGTGGCAGATCGTGTTCATAAACTTTCAAACATAGTTAGGTTCCTTGTATGAAGCCCGGAATTGGTTCACTCATCTCTCAACATATTATGCTAAAATAGGCAGTATCGCATCTCTCTCTGATTAATTAATAGGGTGATCATCAGCCAGCTTCTGTATGCGGGATGGCCGTTCCTTCAAGACCTGACCGATGATTTTGCCAATCAGGATAAAGATGGCTTCGGCGATTCAATGCTTTATTTAGAGAATAATGTGCCAATCTATGATAGAAAGTGTTTGATTAGGACTTAGTGATCTCGTGAGTGTTATGAATATTGTACCGAATTGCAATGTGCATCTTAAAGTCACTGCAAACATCTTTGTATGCCTTAATTTGTGAATTAAGAAATCTTGCACCATCTCATATGTAACAATTACTTTTTAACTTCAATTTTTTTTTTTTGTAAATTTAGGTTTAAAATAAACATTAAGATTCAAGAATATCTTAGCGTTAAATAACGGGGGAGTAAGATGAACGAAAGTCTATCAGTTTATTATCATTGGATAAACAATATCTCTATATCTCAGTTTGGGATATTACTCTATACTCTCGATTATAAGAGGAACGAAAGTCATTCCACTAAAAAAAGAAGTATCATGAGCATAACAGGAGTTATCACGAGTGTGACAGGAGTGTCACACACGTGACAAGAAATGTCACTCTTGTGACAAGTTCTTTTTTTAGCAAAACAATATTTTGGATTATTAAACTGTATTTTGAGGATATTATGTGGCTAATGATATGCTAATGCAAGCAAATGCTAGAACATTTTTTCTTCAAGAATTATTGGAAAGAAAATATTGCAATATACTTGATTTTAAACATTGTCATCATAAATTTGGTGCATAAATTAAATATAATTAATTAAAATATATTAAAATTTGAAGTTAAAAAATTTTTTAACGTATTTTTATTTCTCAAGATTTTTAACAAATCAACCATTATCAATGATAATGATAATCATTTATTTGGCTTAATCAACTATCATAATTATAATGATTATATTACTTCTCATTCTTTACTAATATTCATTATATATCATATCACCGTTGTCTCCAGTGAACCAAGCACTTCCTAAATATTTATTTGATCCGGTGATTTCTCTTCGCTTCAAATGTTTGTTACAATGCAAACAAATAATATAGTTTTTTATATTACAATCCAATCTATCGTGAGTCTAAGTTAGATCATCAAATCTTTCTAAAGAGATTGAATTATTAAGATTACTTGAACTTTTTTTCATTTATTTATAGAAATAAATAAAGACATGTCAAAGTTAAATTAATAACTTCATATTCAAAACTAAAGCTTTTGTATATAACATCATAATTATAAAAACTCAATAGTCAATTATAAGCATATCCAAATAGATGCTGTCTTACATCTTTCTTTCGGTAATGTACATTGCAAAAATAGCTTTATTGTATAAAATAAAAAGAAAAATCATTAATTAAACATTTACAATTTTACATTATGTTGACTAATGAGTATAATCTTTTTATAAATCAAGACATATCTTAAAAGTCATTTTAACATAATCATAGAGAAATTAAATTGCGTAAAGTCTCTCTTTCTAATTCCCACAGATTTTTTTTCACTGTATTTAACTAGCTATGAGATAGGATAATGAGTGTGCTTTTGTAAGTTAACTATCCTGTTGGAAATATTCCTTTACAAAGTTTAACTTTGTGTATTTGTAATGTTATTTTCTAATGACAGTAATATAGAAATGCAAACATTTTATTTTTTTAACTTAGTTGTATATATTAAATGATTTAATCATATATTAAATACTCTTTGCATACAAACAATAATTCATGAATTGTATCTTTCACATAAATCAATTAACAAATTAACAATTCAAAGTAGCAAAATTTAATCTCATTTTCATAATTATTAGAATAATAAATAACCTAAAAAATCAAATAAATAAAACTAATTTTTTTGGTGAAGCCATTCACAAATATACACAATAGCAAACAGATAAAAATTCAGTCACATATTCTATTTCATAGTTTTCTCATAAATTCATCCTGAACGACACAAGACTACATAATTTATTCTATATGTTGTCACTCAAGTCTCAACAATCAACACAAAGCAATAGCAAAATCACAACTTCAACTAGCGATGGGAGAAGATGACGAAGGAGCAGGGTGCAACGAGGAGCTACAGCGTGCTACGAAGAGCAAACAGAGTAGTTAAAAACGTGAGAGTTACGACAGCCAAAAGGAACAGAAGGAACCAAGTAGCATGGACCATATGGCGATGAAGAACCAAGAAGCGGCGGCGGTAGCGAAGGTCTACTCTGTTGAGAGGAAAGCGGACGAAGGAGGCTGTAGGTGAGAGTGAGAGCGATACTATCCAAAATGACCATGAGAGATCAAACGTAGATTTTTAATCCTCATCAAAAATTCCAAAGAACTTGTTCCAACTAATCTTTGCATCAATGTAAAAAGTCTAATGTTAACTCTAAGGCGTTGGAGTGATTTGTGTAAAACATTACTCATACCTGATACATATTATCATGATGAATTACAGAAATAGAAACAAATATAAAGAGCATATTATTTGAGTAGCCAAAACTTTACTCAATGTCGTCATCATTTTCTCTAATGTCATGAGATAATCTTTTCAATGGTAATCGACTTCCAAACGAGGAGCTTGATTTTAAATCTGTATCTAGAGCGGTTCTAATTCGTTTTACAGGCGCCTCTGATGACTTTGACAGTTCCTGAATTTTCTGTAACCTTGAATTTTGGTAGCAATTTTCTTTGTCGTTGGATTTCTTCTCAATTCCACGCATCTTAGGGCAAGCTGTTGATTCAATAGGTACAAGCTTCCCGTCTACTTGGTTGGTGAACACAAATGTGACCTGCAATGGTACGGGGGAATGGTAAATATAGGTAATTTGACAATGGTCATTAAAGATATCAAACGACAACATGTAATGGCATAAAATAGTTAATGTCTAATCATTACAGCAATGGCTAGACTAAGCTTGATCAACCGACATTTCATGATCAAGCTCAAGCTCAATCCAAAACATGATCAGGCCTGAAGCTCTTGACTCAAATCCGAGCCCGATCGAGTTTAGTCGTCCAAAACTAAACTCAATTAAATTTATTTTTAATTTTAAAAATAATTTTTTTTTTGTATTTTAAATTTAAAGATAAACTAGACTTATACATTTCAAGTCGAACCCAACACAAAGTCTAAATTTGAAAAAAGAAGAAAAAACTAAGATCAACTCAAAGTCTTACCAACTTAAGCTGGACCATTAACTTTGAACTAGATTGGACCAAGTCGAGTAAAGCTTGCCAACCCTAATAATCATAGTAATTCAATTACAGTTCCAAAAGGATGATTCTTGAACTATAGAGAACTTTATCTTCTGCTGCTGAGTATTATGAAACAGTTAACCCCAAGTCCCAACCTTTGTCCGTTGCTATGACAAGCTTAGGGTAAATTCAGAGTTGTCAGGGACTCTTTTTATGATCAACATGCAGGAGCAGAATCTCAAGTAGGTATTTCATGAGCATGTAGGGCATTTGAATTCTTAGACTGAAGTTTTCATTCTTAACTCACGGTAGAAGAGTTTGACAAATTCCTCATTGCAGCTGTTTTCGCAATTTTTCTCTAGTTCAGTATTGCAATGATTAAATTATTCATAGAATTGACAGTTACAGTTAATCCAATTGTAGGATGTCAATGTTGGGTGGTTAACACACCTCATCGCCAGCTGAAGCTTGGAGTATGGCATCAGGCACTGATGTTGAGTCAAAATGATGCCCCCAGCTACCTAAATCCTCTTCCAAAGGAGTCCCAATCTAAATTTGATTCCGAAAACAAAATAAATTTCATTTTTAGATGCCTGAATAGACATGTTACAATCTGTATGTACATAAAACAGTTGGCGACAGACCTGTTTCTCAGAACTCTTTAACTTATGCAGGCACCCAGCAAGTCCTGCAAAGCCACCGATATCAAACACCTTCTGATCATCATACAAACAACTTCCATTGGTTGACTTTTCTTCACCTCCAATGTTCTCAAGGCCCTCATCATTACACAAGCAGCGAGCACAATTCATTTTTTCATGAATTTCAGACCTACACAGAAAATTTGGAAAAGAAAATGTATTTAAAAAAATTAGTGAAAATGCATGTTCATGTAAAGGTGCATAAAGCTCGAATGCATTTTAATTCACCCAAATTTGGGTGTCTAATTCATGCTCAAATTTAGTTGTTGTAGGGCTACAAAAAGTAAGTACGCTCACTTCTCAACTGCCTTTTAGTTTACAGTACAGTCACATCTTCAGTTCTTTATGTCCTATCTTAAAGAACATAGACCATCAAAATATGGAATATATGGTCTTGCAGAACCAGTATCAACAGTGCTAAAACTATATGCAGCATGAATTTTAAGACCAACAAGCTAATATCACGATGACACTGCTAATAATCAAAATAACTTTTTCATGATGATGATAGTCAATATCACCTGGCATTCTCATGAAAAGTGAATAGATCACGCAAATCTTCTGATGACAAAAAGTTCCCCTGTAATTCAGGAGCAGTCGGTCTCATATGTAGGAAAGCAAACTTAAATCAAAATAGCAAAATAAGCAGAATAGTTTAAGAAACCTGTCTAACAAGGTTATCGTTTTGCTCATTCCGGATAACTTTTTGAAGGCCTTCTTTCGACATCTGGCGCTGATAAACCTATGAAAATACAGGGACATTTCATGTACCGCATGTACCTTGCCTTGTAATAATTTAAACCACAAAAAAGGAGAACTAAAGTAGAGTTGAACCTTTTCCTCAATTGTCCCGGTACTTAAAAACCTGTAGATAAACACCCTCTTCTTTTGTCCATCCCGCCATACCCTAGCGGCAGCCTAACTTGTGGTAGGACAGAATCAGAAAGATTAACATGTATTCTAATTTATCAGTTGTCAAAGGGAATTAAGCCTGAGCACTTTACTTGTTTGTCATTGGCAGGATTCCAGTCGGGATCAAACAGGACAAGTCTGTTGCCGCCTATTAGATTGAGGCCGCAACCACCAGCCTTGCTGCTTAAAAGAAACACAAACTCATCCTGTAAAAATGTGTGAAGTTAAAGTCTCATTTGCACAAGTGTTGTAATTGAAGCACTGCTGCAGTTATGCGCTCCCGTCTCTCTACTCTCTTCCTTTCATGTTGAAACAGGGCCTGATTTCTAAATATTTGCTGGTAATGGATTAGACTCGATACCTTCGATTTATCATTGAAGCGATTCACCAACTTTTGCCTTTTACCAATCGATGTGGTCCCATCGAGTCTTATATATGGGTATCTTCGTTCTCGGCAGAGTTGAGCAAAAAGGTCCAATGTCTGATCCATGAAAACATTTTATGATGGAAATGAATAAAAGAACTCGGCTGAGAATCATATATACGCTTCTTTCGTAGACTAGACAGCTACAAATATAAGCAAGTTCTTTTTCTTGGTAAGCCGAAAGGCAACTTTAAGCGAGTTTAACAGGTACATGTCATTCAGATTATAAAACTCGAAGTGAAAAATGCCTACACAACATTCTGTAACAGTATTCGCAGTCACTATTTTCGACGACGATCAATTAGCACAAAGGTTACAACTGAATTCTTAGAGAATTTCCCTTCAAGAACTCAAGGCAATTAGATTCCAACAATTATGCAATTTCATGTCCAGAAAAGGAAAGGCAGAAAAGAAATAATGTCGTCTGCCACCGTTATATTGCATGGTTATCTTAGAGCAAGCATTCCATACTTACCTGAGTATAGTTTGAGACCAGCACAATTCTATCATCAGTTATATGACGTAAATGGGCCAAAAGCCGGGCCAAGACATGCATTTTGCCAGACAGTTCAACCCATGATCCATCACCGCCAGTCCACGATCCGGATCTGCTAGTTAAAAGAAAACCAAAAAAACAGCACCATCCTTGCATTAATAGACTTGAAGCACGAAAGTCTCTTAGTGCACAAATAATAAATGTTTACCTTCCCGAGAACATTCCGGGAGGGAAAAAGCGTAGACAGTTCTCAAACCCTGTTGTCCCTGGACTTCCACTTTTTAGGGTATCATAGATGAGCTGAATATGAAATCATTAGTCGTGAAATGAAGCACTCGAGCCCATAAATAGGTTAAACACCTCAGGGAAAGATGACAAGAAACGAGCCAGAAGAATAAAACAATAGAGAGAAACTCATTACATTGTGATTAACAAAATTTTGAGTGAAAACATGACGCATATAACGTGGGAGTCTACAGTAAAGCATAGGCTCTGGAGACTTTATCCCCAACCTTTATCATTCTCTGGCAAGAGAGTTTCATATTTTTCCTTCAAAACAGTTTTCTATATCTAATGTTGCAAAAGTATTCTACGACGCCAGGAAAACAGGTAGGCATAAGAGGTGTGTGCAGCATTTAAGTTTTCGTTCCATTTCTGGATTTACTCCGGAAAACAAACTTCTAGGGGAACTTTCAGTGTCAAAAGTGCAGAGTCAAATTATCTGCAGAAGTTTGCAAAAGATGCAATTTTAACAGCAACGTATGTATAGCAAAGACATCCAGCAAATACTTCCACTATAAAACAAACTAGCATAAGTTTGTAAAATGATATCAGAGGGGATAGACTCAGAATAAATTGCTGACCATAAGTTCAGTTAAAGCAACTATAGTAGCACAACTGTTAGTTACGAAAGTACCACTTGAACAAAGGGAACATCTCAAAGGAAATAGTATTCAGAAGTTTCTATACCTTTGGATGATTGCAGAGCTTCTTAAGAGCTGTAATATACGCCAAAATCTTTGATTGCTTTGCTTCTTCAGTGATAGCCCGTTTAACCTGAGTTCAGAAGTAAAAACATATCTGCTAATTGCTGACCTCACGTCATAAAATACCAGACAAACTCAATATTCATATTACCACTCAATAAGAAAACCTTACATTTTTAGAATGTATGAAATGGCTATATAGTTGCGCCTGGAGAGGAGTCAACTTACAACAAACAACTTCAACTATCTGCAAAAGGGACGTAACAGAGTACCCAATATGTAGAGATTTAGTACCAATAACTGCATTATTCACAATAAAGGGCCAAATAGAGACGATGGAAGTTTTTAATCCAACGAACTTCGGAATTTTACAAAAATTTTCAGCGAGTCAAAGAGCACAATGATATAAAAACATTACATTTTTTGAGCCAGCATGACTGCACCAAACAATTATTTATACAGCTGAAGAAATAAACCTACTTAAAGCTGCCGATTAACCAGATCTTAATACTCAGCTTCAGAGTTCTATTCATGAACAATGTGCATACTGCTTCATTTATGAAGTTTTGTGGATAGTAAAGTGCAATAAACAACTAATGTATGTGAATACTCTAAGAAACCAGATGCTTCCCAAGAAATTAAACAACTGGGAAAATGACTTACATATCTTATAACAATGATGGTCATACCTTCGGAGGCAAATGATTTGATAACAAGGCATTAGTCCTTCTTAATATAAACTGCAAGTCAATTTTTAAGCTTAATATTATAACCAGTAAAAGAGACAGTATTCATTGACTAAATATCAACTTTTTCCAGATCATGGGTGACGCAAGGTTTCAACACTGCAAAACCACATTATAATTTAGAACGTTCTCTACACAATTCTGTAGGAAATTTTACCTGATTTACTTTCGTACTTAGCTCTGAAGAGCGCTCAAGACCAAGCTTCTTTTCTTCTTCATTGGCAGTTGGTTCTCTACCACGTATTATTGGTGTCTTCGCATACATAATAAGAATTCACAGAACAAGTACGTCAATCAAGGATTACCATGAAAACTATTATGAACTAGGTAAGCAAATTATATCTGAAAAAGATTACTCAAAAGTTGCAGTTTTAGAACGGAGATGCATGATAAAATTAAAGATTCTCATGTCATATACGGTCGTATGTAAATTTTGGAAAAAAATCAAGGACGAGACATTAACTTATGGCATAGTAAGGTGTATGAACAACATGAGTTTTCCTCAAACAAATGTTGTTTTGATGCTAGAACAGTGAATAAGAATCTCATTGGAACATAAACATAAGGAATTGATTCATAGCAAGTATGTGATATTAGTAATTGCATAATATATTTGCAAAAACAACTGGTGACCAATTCAGAGTCGTGAATATCAGAACAAAGTATACATGTCACCCTGGCTCCATTATCCCTTCAATCCCTTCTCAGGGGAAATGCAAAGGAAGATAAGAAACAAAAGTACAAAGCTGAATATCTTACAATTACATTGATGGATCAACAAGAAAAGTGAAAACTGAGCTTGCCTCATAGTAACGACGAAAATATGCTGCGTCACCCAAAATTCCTGGATTAGTGAAGTTAACCATTGCAAAGAACTCCTCGAGGTCATTCTACAAGGTAGTTAACAGGAGTGAATCATGAAGTGACATGAATAAATGCGTGAATTTTGAAGAAGAGTAAATGAACAAGGTCCTCATGCCTGCATTGGTGTTCCTGACAACAAAATCCTACGCTTGCATGAAAGGGAAGCCAATGCCTACTCCAGGAATATGTTAATTTAGCAATAAGAAACAGAAAGGGGATCAATCTTAAATGAACGTGTAAAGAGATGACAATAGTGCATGAATGGTACCCGATTTGTTAATGTCTGGTCATTCTTAAGCCTGTGTGCCTCATCACATATGAGAAGATCACAAGCTTCACAATGGCTGAATTTTGAGGAATGCATCCGAAACGTCTCATATGAAACAATCAGTACCTAGGACACACAGATTAAGTTATCATATGGTTCTATAGTTTCCTGAAGTACTTGTGAAACTGATACCTGCAAAGAGCTCCAGGCACTGGTGAAACTGTCAATTCCAGAGACAACATCATCTCTGGTACTTTCACAGAGAGCTATAAGATTAACTCTTTCTCCAACCCACTTTCTGATTTCAGCTTCCCAATTACTTACAAGACTGGTTGGTGTGACTATAATGGCCTTTCTAACCATAGGCTTTCCATCAAAACCCTGACTTAAAAGTGTATAAAGCAATGTGATTGACTGTAATGTCTTCCCCAATCTGCAAAATAGATTTAAACCTTGAAGATGAGTCAAATCTTGTAAAGAAAGTTAAAAACACATATTGGGGTGAAAAGCCTTAGAAGAGTGAAATATTTACCCCATATCATCAGCCAGAATGCATCCATTAATACTGGAAGAACTATATAGTCCTGAAACACATTCAAACATGAACTGCACACCTTCTCTGCATACAAGGTCAACAGCTTTAGCATTGAATCCTTTGATTAAAGCAGAAGAAAATTATAGCAACTACATTGTTTTCTGGTCAGAACCAGAGATTGTAAAATGGCTCAAAACCAGCCCAAATTCAATGGAATCAACCTAAGTTGACTATATTTTAAATCTGGGCTTTAAAAAAAAGGGATTTTGGGTCAGACTTGGGTCTTTTTTGGGTTTTGACTGAACTCAAGATGGAGCCTTTTTTAGGGCTGTGTTCGGGTTATGAATTCACAGTCCGACCCCAGTCCGAAGCTCGAATTTCTTTCACATACAAAACGACACCATTTTGTATGTGTAACAAAACAATGTTGTTTTCCTATTTTCATAAATAATCACTTCCAAGCTTGTGAAGTCCGAAGGAATTCGGACTCATGTTGAAGTTGAATGCTTCGCCTCAATTGAGTTTGGATTCAGACTCGAGTCAAATGCTTTGGGTCCAATCAAGTTTCGAGTCAAGTAAAAACATTTCAGGCTAGCTCAGGCCCGACGGTCAAAACCATTACATCTTTTAAAGCAATCCACCAGTTAAATTACTCAAATCAGAGTTTCACTAAAGACAGCATCTTTAAGAAGAAATCAATTCTGCTAAAATCAAATTTAGGAACATTATATCATTAGCACCTTTGATGGGGTCGAAGAAATTGAACAAGCAATGGATCCACCACTATTGCTGTTGAATTACTGTCAACATCCTCGTATTCTTCAGGCTGCCATAACACCAAGGGATCAATCCCAGGTGGCAATATCACACTTTCATCCCCTACATCTTTCTCTACAGAAGCTTGAGCACCTAATTGATGGGGTACTGGCAACGAGACAGGCCTCGAAAGACCCCAGGGAACAAATCTTTTACGAGCCCAAAGACGACGAGCAAGCAGGTCAGTTCCATCTTTATAGCCATTAGAACATGGAGGTTTAAAGGGCTTTCTACAAATGGCTGCCCCTTCTGACACAGTGAGAACTCGAGGAAGCAACGACTGTCTCCTCACAACGAGGTTGCCTCTGATAAATCACCCTCCAAAAAAACTCAGCTTTAGTTAAGGCAATTTTGCGCATAGGCTTTCTTGTGTGGGCGCGCATGGTAAACTATAAGGCAAATAACTTTAGTTGATACTGACTCGCCACTAACTCTAACAACTAAGCAATCAAATTAAAGACATGAAAAAAGACAGCACTAGCACAAAAGCCATGTACTAAAAAAAAGCTGAGAATAAAAACCTCTATCCCTTTAAGTAGATTCAACAACATAATTCAACAGAAGTTTCGCATACCACGGTCAATCAATATCGAAATTCCCAAAGTTTTAAAAGAAAAGCAAACAGAAACCCTAACAACGGCTCGCATTGAAATAGGGAAAGTTCACAATTCTTCTTTCCTCTTCTGTAAAAAATAGAAAAACTAACTTTGTTAATTAGATTTGGGCAAATGCGGAGCTACCTCACCAGAGCTTCGACATTCTGTGACTTCCGGTCATCATCAGACGATGTCGGAGAAGGCTCGTCGGAGGGGTGGCCATCATGATCTACGTCTTCTTCGACGGAATCAATCTGGTCGGACGACGAAGAAGACGACGAAGATGACAAAGATATGATATCTTCTTCGTCGAGTTCTTCATAGGATTCAACAGATGGCATTTTCTTTTGCTTCTGTCGAGAGATTGAGAGCCAGAGAGGTTCAATTTTAAAGCATTGGATTTGGCGGGAAAATGGATCATTTTCTGTATTGACCTAAAACGATTTGTTTAAAGGTTCACACTTCACAGGTATATGTATAATTAATTAACGTTATTGTCAATTTTAAACTATAAAACTTTTATTTGGAAGAAATAAAGAATGTATTAAAAATATTGCAAAAGATGACACTAAGCCCGTGTATGGTTACTATCCCTGCGTATGGAGACAGACGACAGAACAAAGTAATCATGTCCCTTATCGCAGCGTTTGGTTAGTGTCTTCAGCAGACAGGGACGGGATGGGACTGGGTGGGACGGGACGGAACAGAACAAGAATTGAAGACAGTGAGATGTTTAGTTGCGGTGGACAGAACAGAGATAATTCTCTTCGTCCTGAGTACAAAAATATGTTTGGTTACCTAAGACAAAAAAGAAAATAGTGTTAATGACGAAAATGCCCCTATAATATAATAAGAATAGTAGATGTAATTCATTAATTATTTGATAATTGTTGCAATATTTATTTTACAATTTTGAATTATG
>JANKYE010000225.1:31991054-32013811 GCA_032467995.1 Erythroxylum dillonii
AAGAAATAAAAAATTATATATAAAGTGACAAATTCAATTAATTGAAGTTATAAATTTTAATTGTTTAATAAAAATTTAGATTTCATAATAAATGAATATATAAAACATAAATATATTGATAAAATGAAACAAAATTCATTAGTGAAGGAGGATAGAATTATATGAATGAAAAGAAATATTATATATAAAGTAAGAAATTCATTTAATTGATGATAAGGACAAATTTCATTAATTTTGATGATATAATTTACAAAAAATGATTATGCAAATTTTTTAAATGATACAATTTACAAAAATTTAAGATAAAATCATGAAATAATGTTCTAAACTGGAACTGTGAAAGTGAAAAAAACAATAGACTTGAGAGAGTGGCTAATTGTTGTAGTTAGGATTATCAATACTTTGCATCACTTATGTATGTAGAAACATTATAATGTACACTTGATTGTGGAGTATGAGTATGTGTATGACTAATCACTTCGCATCAGTACTTATGGCTGTATTAATATGAAAATAAAAAACCAATATATGGTAAGATAATATAAAAAATAGACAAAATTGATATATCAAAAAGAAAAGAGTTTACCTTTAATATCTTCATCACCTAACTAAATTCGGGCATACATAAGGGCTACCCTAGTACGAGGATGAAGTCGAGCACAAAGAGAATTAATAACCCTACAATCATTGCTAAAATTAAAGCAAAATCTAAAGTAACAGTAGATGATGGAATTGCTAATAGGTCTTGTACAATTACTTGCATGATTGAAAAATTATTTTCACAACTTTTTCACCATAATAATGTATCGAACTGCACACCTTTAACTTCGGTCACACAATTTTCAATCAAATATGTATCTAACTCCATCATATTGTACGAAGTTCTAGCTCTTTTTTTTTCACAAATTTTTAAGTAAAAGTTTTAAATTGCTCTTAAAAGATGATACTAAACTTGAAACTAAAGTTGGAGCTAAACAACTTGAACTATTGCGATCCTAATCCTAATTATGTCCATTCTAAGTTGATAATTATTATACTAATCATACCATAATTATTTAATGAAATTTACATGCTTTTGAACCTAATCACCATACAACACATTATATATAAAATTAACCTCCTTTGTCTTGTATCTCAGGTCCAACATAGATATGACTGGAATAGTATGTCAAATCATATTCAAATAAAAATTCAACTTCTGTATCATCTATTCTAGCATAACCCAAATAACTTTATTGGAATCAAACATCCAATCATATAAAGCTTTTGTTATCTATCGCATAGTACTAAAGCAACAACGCGAAGTTGGATATTTTGTTCCTAAGAACAATTTGGTCGTAATATAAAATAATGCTAACGTTGTACAAAGTTCTATAGTTGACTCTCATTGGTCTTCTATAAGCATGCAAGTTTATTGAGAATATTTTTGTCTCAGTTTATTAAACAAATAAATATATTGGATTACCACCTCTAACATCTTGAAGGTTGAGTTCTATCTAGTTTGACAATCAAAAACCAACTTCTTCGTACTCAGGATGCATAGTAGTCATATAGTTTCTTCAAATTTCTCAAATCTTTTAGGTATTACACTCCAATATACTACACTATTCTGAATCAAACCTATTACTTCCTTTATCATCTCTAACATATCCTTCGTAATCAAATTCAAAATATGCGCAAAGCAATGCATATAGAATAACTTTACACCCAATCTATAAGCTTCTAACATATATCTTATTCTTCAACTTTTCAATCATAGCATCATTCGTGCTATAATTGTCGACTGTTATGGTGTACAATTTAGTGTCGATGTTACAATCTATCAAATAGTCTCCTAACACAGTTGCCAACTTTTCTCTTGTATATGACGTTGGCACATAAATGAACTTATTATAAATATGACAAACATCAATCATAATTAGGAGTGAGCATTCGGGTAATTCGGGCCTAATTTTTACTGTTCGGGCCTGGCCCGAATTACCTGAAAATTTTCCATCTTACCCGGCTCGAACTCGAAATTTCATTACCCGAACTTACCCGGCCCGAATTACCCGAAATTTTGTTTGGTTCTCTTTCAAAAATTACACAAAATAACTAAATACTTGAATTACATTCTCATATCTCAACAAATAGTTGAATTCACTAATAATATAACCAAATATTTCAATTAACTAGCATAATTAATCTGTTAATTCTACAAGAAAAATAACAAAATGTATTTTCATAATTTTTTTAAACCTAATTCGGGTAATCGGGTCGGCCCGAATTTTTTTCGGAGTTACTTGTCTCGACTCGAAAATAATTTGGGTAATACCCCGCTGACCCGAATTACCCAAAATTTAGCATTTTATTACCCGAGTTAATTCGGCCTAGCCCGGCCCGAATAATGCTCACCCCTAATCATAATACAATAAAAAATAAATGATAACAATATTAAAAAGTATAAATTACCTCAAAATTTTATTATATAAAGCCTAGTCATTATTAACATAATATGTTGTCTTCGCTATATAACTCTTCTTTTAGTTATTGTTTCTCCATATGTTTGTTGTAAATTCATCCTTCAATACTCGGCAATTTTCTTAAAATTTCTTTCTTCTTATCCTCGTATATCTTAATAATGCCCTTCTTAAATGCATTCCGAGTTAGAACCTTGAAGATCAGTTGCAGTGAGTTGCAAGACATCTGAAGTCTTTTGGTATCAACTATAGGTAGTGGATGTTCAACACCAATTACCATAGCTTGATATATTGTTGTCATAAGATGTTGCAATCATTTTATTCTTTCCTCTTATAAAATTAAGGGTCGAAAATATTTGACCTCCTGATATAATCTTCTTTTTATTACATGAATCTAAATGTTTTTTTAAATGAGAGGTTCCAACTTTTGAACTCCCAACCAATATCTTCTGACAATACTTACATTTGACATTTTTTACTCCATCTATTGATATAGTCTTATTGAAGTGATTCCAAGCTTTACTTTTCAATTAACCTAGAATTCTGTCATCACTTGATACAAGATTAGAAGTTTCTACTTTGGTCTATTGCATCATATTATAACTCTCTACTGAAGGAGTATGTCCATCCATCTGAAACAATGAACATATAAATATATATGATATTCATAATCATAATCAATAATTCATAAATCTTGGAGAAAATAGGAGAATATAAATCATAATTATAGATTTAAAGTTTATCAGTCACTTACACAATCACATACACCCCTTATATGTGACCGTATAAGTCATTGAGATTATGTCACACAACACACAAGCGTGTGTATGTTTTTGTAGACTTACATGGTCACAAACATACATTTATGCTCATGTGTTATGTGACTTGTTGCATGTATGTGATTGTGTAAATCATTGTAAAGTCTTTATGCATAATCACTCGGTCAATTACACAAATGTGTATGTAACCATATATGTCACCTAATCATACTTACACGGTCACATTCACATGAATGTATATGATTGTGAAAGTTCTCAACATTTTATTTCACAATCACTTACATGGCTACATATACACCCATGTATGTGACCATAAAAGTCCACAAAACACCCTTTAGATGGCAACAATCCCATAAATTTTAGTATTTCACAAATTCAATCTTCAATCAAAAGATTCAAAGCCAAAATATAGCTAAAGGGTGCACACCAAAATATATATATATATATATATAGCTAAAGGGTAGTGGGAGGGAGTGTGAAGACTAAAAGAAGGCATAGTGGGCGGGGGCAACAGACTGGTTAGAGAGAGAGAGAGAGAGAGCGACTAAAGTATAAATGTAGGGGAAGAAAATGATGAAGAGAAAGAGAAAAGGTAAAGGAAAAGTTAATCTAGACTAAAACGATGTCATTTTATTTCATAAAAAACAAAATAGTGTAATATAAAATGACATTGTTTTGTTTCTAAAACAAAACAACCTCGTTTAAGTTTTAAATTCTGTTAGGGCTCAGGACAGGCTCGGGTTCAATATTAGGGCCCAAGGTTAGATCAACTCAGGCCTAACCTATTGACCTTAGCCCAAATGTCATCCTTAGATTTAACAACCTTAGCGAGAATGACATTTGAACATATACGAAAAGCTTCAATTCTCTAATAACAAAAGTAAACCTAACAGTAGCAAAATTATTTAGGCTACACGAATAAAAGACCCTAACTCAGTCTTTTACTTGCAAAACAAAAACAATAAACTTAAAAAAAATTAATATTAATCCTTTTGAAGGCTTGATAAGGCTGACTTTTTGCTCATTTAAGAGAATGATAAAAATTAATAGTCAAGTCATACATTTTAGAACTAATTCAATGATTTTCTTCTACGTTACCTTTGGTAGAAAGGAACATTCAATATGGTCATATACTTTAGAAATTGTCAAGCTTTAAATCATGCCTTCATTTTTGCATACCCTACACTTCTTTAGATGGTGATGAAGTTTAGTAGCAATGATAAACTTATCTGTAATGAGTCTTCCAAGAAAATAAACTTGTCCAAAACTAGTTTCATCATTCTTTGGTATAAGTTTGACAATAGTGATATTTTGTTTAAAGAGTTGAGGACTACAGTACAAATTGCTCACAATGTTTGATAAAAACCATGGAGCCTTTTCAATATTATGCTTATGAAGTAATTCAATCCCATTAGGCTAGGAGTCAGTAATTCATTTCATAACAGCGAAAGGTAGTAGACATCGTCTGATCCATTGTTCTCGTGATTAGAAGAATTCTTAGCCATCTGAAATTTCTCGTTCCATACAGTCTCATGCAACCGTAATCAAGGCATAAGAAAGGTTATTATGGTTAATTTTCAATAAGAGAGAAATGAAGAACAGGTGAGAGGGAAGAATCCAAAAGGAGCAGAGAGAACAAAAGAGAAACACTGAGAGGAAGAGAGAAGACACAGAACTTAGAGAGAGAGCTACACAACTAATTCGAATTCATTTCGTTATTCCTCAAATGGTTACTGGGTATTAACATTTTATACGTAACAATCCCTCCTACTTCAGAAAACCTTACCCACAAGGTTTTACAGAATAGACAAAAAAGAAATAATCATATTTTCTTTTTATCACCCATCTCCTTCACAACACCACTAGCAGCAACTCCTTTAACATTGTTGAGGAAGGAGACAAGATTATCAGCATGTAGATTTGCATCCCTAGGTGCACGATACTCTTTACCAACTGGGTTGAAATGTGGTTCAATTGACATGCAACCATTTGTTATGTCTCCAAGAGCATGAACATGAAGCCCTGGTTTCAAACTGGAGACAACTCCAGTTACAATAGTTTTCCCATCTCCTTCTTGGGTAAAGAAGAGAGTAACATTAACAACCTCATTATTGGTGAGATCATCAACTACTTTCACCATTAGTTCTGTGATCTCAGAGCACCACTGAGAGAGAAAAAGAGAGAGACTTTATGTAGTTTCTAGTTGTGGGTTCCGGAGTAGCTAGAATAGTTGCTCTTGATTCCACTCCTTGTTGCTGCATGAATTGTGTTGTTATAGTTTTAAGCTACATCAGGTCATTCTCCATTTTTTCTGTTACATTTAGAGCTTCCATAAATATTTTCTCGTTCTTGATCTGTGCTTCCATCAAACTTTTCATGTTTTCTTCAATTCCACAAAGAATCGATTCTCTGATACCATTTGTTATACAAATGGTTAATTTTCGATAAGAGAGAAATGAAGAACAAGTAAGAGGAAAGAATCCAGAAGGAGCAGAGAGAAGAAGAGACAAATACCGGAAGGAAGAGAGAAGGCAGAGACGACTAATTTAAATTCATTCTGTTATTTTACATGTAACAAAGGCAGAAGCATACTGCAGTCAGAACAACTCCTAAAAGGTTGGACAAAAATCTACAAATTGAGACAAGAAGGTGTCGTCTCAATCTGAGTTAACAACGGATGAATCTTATTACATTCAACAATTGCACCCAATTTAACTTAAACCAAAACGAGTCTAAAAATCTTGTAGTTGCTATCAGGTCAAGATAAAAGACGGTTCTATAGAATCCATTTCACACATTCACCATTTTCAAATCGTTCCGATTAGTGTTTCTGGACGAATCTCTCAACTAAGTAATTTTACAAGGACCTTGCACTATTTGTACATCAAAAAGGACTGGCAAAAGATTATGCTCTCTCTTTATATCTATACTACAAAAAATTGAGCAAAAAATAACAATCGCATCAAAATTCAGCTGACAGGTAATAGCCAACAAATTAGGGTGAAAACCTACAAGTCATTCCATAGCCTGAAAGCCACCAATGAAAATAGAAAGGTTGAAACCAAACCTTTCATCTAATCATCATCTTCAGAATCTGCAGTAGAAATATACTAAAATAAATTAAGACTTGCAATAAAATGGGATGCAAATTAAGATAATAAAGGCAATGTGATGAGACAAAAAGTAATGTTACTATCCGTGATCGATCATCCAATAGTTCCGTGAGATGGAGTTCAAGATTGTTCAAGGACTGCCAGATGCTTCGCAGATAAAGGTAGGAAATAAAGGACCAAGAACAAGAAGACAAGTAATGCACATTCTTGATGGTAGAAGGGGAATAACTAGGTATAGCCATCAAAGTCCAGTGACTTGTTTCAAATACATACAACTATTAGGTTGTGACTTGGCAATAAGGAGAGGGGAACAACAGAACCTTTCACCTTAAGTTCTAAAAGTGACCTTAGTACCACGAGGTTAGAACCTCCAGTGGTTGTAAATTGTATCATGTTTCTTTTTTCTTTCATGCAAGCTACGGGACTTAACACATGAGGAAAGTAAGAAATACAATATCACTTTCCCTACAGATGACCTTAGGCTCACAAGGCTACTACGTCCAGTAGTTGTAAATTGTGCGATTTTTTTAACAAGCAATTGAAACATACCAGATCTTATATCTTCTCCCACTTGTCCTCTATTTCTCAGTTGTCTCGTTATCATTGAGCAGATGAGAACCCACCAGTAAATGTGGAACACAAGCAACATCAGCAGCATTGTATTAAAGACGTAGTACATTGATCTATCATACATCTTTCTTAAATCCAAGATGTCCAAAGAATCAATACTGAAAAGCCAGCCACATGTGAGCATAAGTTAACCAAAGCCATCATAAGCCAAACACAAAAAGATTAAGTGATGTATTGAAAACAAACCTTGAAGATTTTATAACCCAAAATGGGAAAAATATTAGTCGCAATATTATCCATGAGATGGCAAACAATCCAAAGCACATGCTTGCTCCAAGCTCGTTCCCAGAATATTTAAAAACTTTAGCAGCTTCTAGGAACACATCACTTGCATCATGCAAGGCAAGTACAATGGACCCTATCCGGAAAAATCTGCAATTGGAAACAAATATACATCCACGAGAGTTGTAATGTCACTCTGTAATAATTCTTAAAGGCTACTCTATCATGTAAGGAAGCTTAGGGCAAGATTGAAGAGTTCTCAAGATTCCTATTTTGACGAGACTTCTCAGAAATGTTTTTCCATCTCAGTCTAAATATGGTGGTCTACAAACTGTAGAAATATTTAATGTCTTGAAGGAAAAAGAAAGAGAAGAAGCAATATCTAGCAAATGATTATGGACGGCATGATTGAGCTCAGCTGCATGAGCAAGCCATTGTTGTGGAGACAGAGAACTGTCCCTTACAACTGAGGATAACTAAATGCAACTTTACAGACATCATATACTTTGGGGATGTTTGTTTCTTGTCTGATAATTCTTACATTACAAATGTGGCTTTATTTGTGATCCTAGCATACCAATTCACATTTGAGATGAAGACAAAGTCAATTTTCTTAGTAGGCTGATGCTCACGTAATTTCCAGGGAGTTGTTTGTTCCACTTGGATGTTTAACATCATTTGCATGCCATGAATTTCAACAGCCTCTCACATCAAATTTTAGTGTCTTTTGATGCTTCCCAATCAGTAAATATTCAAAGGTTCCTTCCTCTTAACCAGCAAAGGCCTTATTTAAAATGAAGAACATATTTTATTATATAGAATGATAAGATGAAAGCACAAAAGCACAAAATATAGAACACTTCAAAGGGAAAGTCCTTGATGTGGACATAAAATATGTTAATCTCACAATAACTGAACAGACGACTTAGTAAAAAACTCCTATCCAAGGGAAAAGTTAATTATTGCAAAATTGGCTAAAGTAATTGCTAGAATTAGATCTTTTTAGTAACTTGCAAGTGTAAGTGAATAAGAAAGTAGATATAAAGAGCATGCAAAACACATAAAACTTAAAGGATTCACCTTTGCATATCTCAGTGAAAGGACACACACAACAGCTTTCATGCAGAGCTAAAAGTTTCATCCCATCTAAAAGTATCTTCAAGAAGGACGAGAACATAGAACAACATTCGACTCTTGAGTGATGAAAACATGACAAAGATCTTGACTCATGTAAAGAAGTTGAGGAAAAGAATGACTATATTCCTGCAATGACCCTAAGAATCAGAGGACTGCATCACAGTTGAGGTTTACCGTGCAATATATGAGTAACTGATCAGGATAACTGTTATGACATGATGAGACATCATCACTGAAAAATCCTTCCTTCTCGTTTCCCATGTAAGGAGAGCAGCGATACTGTAAGTATAAAAACCACATTGGCACATATAGAAGAGCTTTAAAGGTAGCCTGAAAATGCAAATGTGATTCACGTCAGTACAAAATAAATAAGATCCCAGAGAAGCCTTTTCTGAAGTATATATAGATAATAGAACAGCCTCCTATACCAACTTATCTAGGAAAATGTATCTACTGTTATCATGATAATAATTATAGAACAAACAACTATACGTTCTAAATATACATATTGTACTATACGAAATACTCACTTCAGTTCTTGCTCTGGCCATCCTTTGAAGTATTCTCCAATATCTTTGAACCATGGTTCATTGTAGGTGATGTTTAAAATCCAAGCTTCTACAGTGCCATAGTACACTAGCTTCCACATTGATTCTGAGCATTTTCCAATGGTTGCTTTTGATGTCTCGTCAATCCGTGACTTAATGGCTTTACTGTTTGAAAACCATATTGCTAGCCTCTGAACAAGTGTGAGGTTTATCACAAATATTTCAATAAAAGAGGAAGTGGTATATATATAGACACGCGCGCGCGCACAATCTATTACCAAACAATGAAACAAGACAGTTGCAGAATAGTCCAATCTCATATATTAATCAGTTTTTAAGTAGTCAAAAAGCAACAGTCCTTTGGCTTTAAAATAAGAAAATAAAGAAACTCAAATTAAGCAAAAATGGGTTTTTTGTTATCATTTCTATTTGAACTTCCCATTCCAGAAAGATTCATGCTAACAGTTGATTAAAACAAAAGCTCAGGCCAAAACTTCAACACCTCTCTGTCTCCGACCTCAAAAGGCCTAAACTAAAGAAATAAAAGTTAAAAAGAAAACAGTTATCCAATTAGAAACAGGTTCCATAAACAATTAATCACATAAACAAATTCTGGCAATCACAAAAACAACAAAATGCATAACGTTTTAACTAAAGGAAATTTCATCTCATAATTCAAAAGTCAAACAGAAACAGAGATTCATCGTCAAGCCTTATCCCTCCAGTTCCATTCCCATTCCAGTTAATTAGCTACACACGTTCAACTGAAACAACACTCCCTTCACTCACCCAAATAACTCACTGCACGCAACAGTTAATTCAAAACTCTGCAAAAACAATAGCATTAAAGAAACAGCGACCGTACTCTGAAGATGAATCGGTCCAGTAAAAACCTTGCAGCAACGAAACCGAAAGCGAAGTAAAACGCGACAAGGAAATGCGACAAGTGCACTGAGCCACCGGAGATGGAGTCCATGCGAGAGATTTTCACTGCAACCAAAAACGAAAGCTTGGAGACTTGTAGAGCATCAATCAGCTGATCAACAAATCAGCCGCGGCGACTCCTCTGACTCCATTCTCCGAAGAAAACGGCATTCAGTTCACTTCTCCGACGAGAGCTAACGGAGATCTGAAACTTGACCAGTTTGACTGGAATGTTAAGTGTAAGAAAACGGAAAGTAAAAGAATTCTGTTTACGCGGTTAAGCAGGTGAGATGCCTTATCATGTGCTCTATACATTCGGGGCAATGCCGTAGGCTTTACTGTACACATGGCGCATTCGCCGTTGGATTAGATGATCGTAAGGATGTGCTTCGTTGGTGGGGTCCACACATTTAAGACACATTGCCAGCGGTTGGTATTCCGTTCCGAATCTTAAAGGAATGAATTGAACTCAACTGGGGACCGTGGGGCTCATCACATGTACATTTATGTCGGGTTTGGGGGCGCGTGGAATTTGGAAACTGTCACGTAATTGCGAGGTGGAGATGGTTTTGGAATTATATTAATAATTTTATTATAAAATAAAATATAATTAAAATTAATAATTTTTATTTTTATTTTTATATTGACAAAGAGTCCATAATATGAAATTATTTTTTAAAAACAACTAAATAATTGACTGATTTAAAAAAAAAAGCTCTTCTGATAAAAATTCTACTGATAAAAATTTTATTAATATAAGCTCGTCTAAATAGGTATTAAGAATTTTTCGAAATGAGATTTTTTAAGGTTTCGTTATAACTCTCTAAAGTCAATAAGAAAACAACACTCGGGACTCTGTTTCTCTCGACTCGTATTGTAATGCATCTTTTCCCTTAAAATTAAATAATAATAATAATAATACAATTCGCTAATCGTCCACTTCTTCTTCCCTCTCTCTAGGGACAGCGCCGAAGTGTTTTATTAAAATGTCAACGACTAAAGGCACCAAGTCCTTGCAAGGAACACCCTTTTTATACACATCACCCAGATGTGACTCGCTCCCAATTCTTCCTCCTAAGAACACATCTGCTCCTTCCACAACCTTGCCATTTTCATCTCTTGTCATGCACCCCATGAACCCAATGTCTGCGACCTGCACTTGCCCACAGGTATTAGGACAGCCTGTCCAGTGCATTCTTACCGCTCGCTTCACCGATACCAGCCTCTGCACTTCCTCCGTCACCTTCAAGGCTCTAGCCTTCGTTTCTATTATTGCTTGCCCGCAGAACTGGTTGCCAGTGCATGCCACCAAGCCTTTCATCAGAATAGGTGGCTCCGGTGAGAACCTGTCTTTAAGCAATGGCTCTTTAAGTAGTGCTTCCACCTTTGCATTTTCAATGTTGGGAATTATGATGTTCTGCTCAACAGTTAGCCTGAGCTCACCAGAGCCGTATCTGTCAGCTAAACGACCTAACTGTTCCATGTCCTCTGCTTGGACACGACCAACAGGAATGTGAAGACCTACATAGCTAAAACCCTCTTGCTTCTGAGGATGCACACCCAAGTAGTCCCTCCTTTCCCATTGCTTTTCAACCAATTCTTCCGATGTGGCTCTCTCCAACTCTTGATGTGGCATCCTTTTCATCACCTCTGATCTGAAACCTTCTATGCCCTGAAAATTATACAACAATCGCAAATCAGGAACTCAAAATGTTCAAAACTAAACAAAACATCATAAATGAAGAACATATCTATGACAGGTACATCCAAACCAAATTGAATGTTTCGATGTTCCTTTGTCATACTTCACATAAAAAATGTGAACTATCACTTACAAGTTCATCGATCAGCCACATCATCCTAGTCTTTTGCCTATTCCCTCTGGTTCCCAGATCTCTGTAGGCCTCAAGTATTGCCTTGCAAACTGGGACCACATCATCTGCTGAGACCCATGCATCGAGAGGAACTGCCTCAGCACACCTCTTGGGACTAAAGAACCCTCCCACCAGTAAATTGAATCCAAATCTTCCATCCTTCATGGCAGGCATGTAAGCAAGATCATTAATGTGAGGATGCTCGTATAGATCATGGGAGCCCACAACACATACATTCCACTTCCTAGGTCTGCAAATATCGAAACAATGGTTGAAATACTCGAAAACAAATCTCCACTATGATTAAAATTTCATCTGCTATTCCCTCTTCAAGAAAATTAATCCAGCTGACATCCAGTGTGATATCAATTACAGTATCAATATCTGGACCTACAATCTCCGTGAATTCACGTTCAAATCTCAACTTTTTAAATTTCTATCCAACTCTGCCAGTGGCAAGTTCTTAAGAGGACTCTCTGACACAGATATACAATCAAGTAAACAATAATAATTTGCCTGTTCTGAAAGTGTTATGCGGGAAGGTTACCAATAAACTTACAAGTTAGTAACTGTAGGATTGCCGCAAGAGTTTGCAGTGATAAATTGGGAGAGCAAGTTGGTGTAAGGCCGTGTATCGACAATCTCATATGGGTCAATTCCAGCAAGAGGATTCCCGACCGGGTTTCTCACATTGTCCATCCCACTCTGCAGGCTTGTCAAGCCAACTTGAGCAAGACCCTCAAGTATTTCTGGCACATCAGGTAGAACAACCCCACGGATTTGCCAGTTTTGCCTGGTAGTCACATCTGCACAGCCATCCTTTCCATATTTCTTAATAACACTCGCTAAATATCGCGCGTGAGCACTGGTTGTTACTCCATTTGGTAGCTTCAGTCTCATCATAAATCTACCATCTGATCATGAAAAATTAAATAAAGTACAACAAGAACAAATTAGTGTTAATTCCTCAATTCCGTACACATCTGACAGGAACTTCACTGCCAATCCGTTAAATATCACAACTAAATGATTTGATTACTTTTGACCTGATGGATTTTAGCTACTCAAGTGAACTTGGTACTTAGATGGTTGATATTTTCATTTGAGCTCCAGACTGGAATCAGAACGTACATTAAACATTTTGTTCAAATTCTTCCCCTTTTGGAAAAAGTGCTTAAAGAAAAAGGGCAGACAATGGAAAAGCTCAATCAAATGTTACCGATAAAAACTTACACTGATGTTTTCTTCTGTGAAAGAGTCCAAGCCACTTGAGGCGAACATCAATATCATCCTTGGTAACCTTAACTTTATCAATCTCCTCCATTGACAACTTAGCTAATTCCTCGATCCCATTTTCCATGAAAAGCTTCATTGGCTCCTTCTCTAACTTCACCTTCTCTTGAGGATTGATACCATGTCTAAACTTCTCTTTCAAAACCCAATAACCATCTCTCTCCTCAACTTTCGGCTCCAACCTCCCTGCGTCTACCTCTTCCTTCATCGGAGCCATAGTTTGACCAGCAAACAGCCTTGTTTTTGGCCTTGAAGAAGAGGAAGATTGCAACAATGGGGTTGAAAGAAGCCTAACAGAAAGAGACGACATGGTGATGGACAGTAGCAGTGATAAAGATCACAACTTTGAAATATAACTCAGAAAAGGAGCAACCTTGGAAGGTGACAGATAAAAGGGTGATGGAGAAGAGCGAGGAGAAGGCATTTTATTGGACCATAGAAGGAGAAGAGGGGGTTTTCTTTGGATTTCTGGAACAGGCTTTTGGGATGTGTCAAAGGTCATCATATTGAAGTTCTTTCTTAAAAAATTTTTTAAGGCGTGACTGACTGATTGGTCTCTCATTACAACTTTCAGTTTGTCCGTTGAATGTTTGTTTAGTAAATCAACCGGATTTGGCGGTAAAAGATCATTGGGCATAACATATTTACACTGTGTTGTAAGTTCTGTAAAATTCGTTTTTGGATCCTAATACGCAATCAGAACCAAGAACAATACGTCGGTTTGTTCATCAAAGGAAACACTTTGGATATTCTTCGCTATGTACCAACAATAATTGAGAGTATCTGAATTTATGTTTTAAAAAATATTAGTATAAAAAACACACTTTTTCCTATTTTACACAGGAACAGGATAACATGAAATGCTATTTGGGACACGCATCTGAAAGTGGAAATGAGGAGCTCAAATTGACTTAACCCTCTAAAGAAGCCAAGAGGCAGAAACTGAAACCACCGCCACAAAATGAACATCAAAACATGTGGCTTGTAGCTTTCAGGACCATGGTTTTGACCCATTACTTGCTCCATGAGTCGTTTCGGTTTTTATTTTTCCTCAAAAGTCACCCTTTCGATTCCTTCGTCAAATCGATTTACTCACTTCATTGTCCGAAGATTCGGATATTTACTGTCTTGCTTACATCGTTTCTTGTTGTTTTTAGTTTACTTTAGTCCTAGAAATAGAATCATCCCAAGAATTTGTATGGAGCTTCGCATTAAAATAATAACTAAGTTCGGATTTTGGCAGGAACTTATTATTTCTTCTCATCTCGTGTACTAAAGATAATAGGGAAGATATTCATCTCGGGCTTCAAGTTCTAAATAACTTCCATGAGTCTAGTGAAAAGATGATGATTTGGTTAGGACAGAAGAGGTGAGAAGATTACAAGGTTTGTCCCAACTTGTAATTTATTGTTTACTTGAAACAGATAAACGCTCCTCAGATGATAAAGAAGGCATAATCAACACCCGACGCCAATTGTTACAAATAAATACAATTGACATTGACGATAGAAGAAGAGTATCATCATCTAGGGGGTGTGTGGAACTTTACTTGCTAGACAATAATATTAAATGTAATCCTTACCAAAAGTATACCTTAAACATGAATTCTTTAGTTCAGATATCACATCTACCTCTGTTGCCACTTGCACTAGGATAGGAAGCTTCAGGTTGAGCCATGACCATGAAGATGGTAATTTACACGCTGATTTCAACTCTGATAGCTTAACAACGCATTCCTAATTTGTTAAGACTGCTTATCTTCAAGCCATCATCAATAAAATACAATTTACCTTCATTCCAGTAAAATACCAAGAAAATAAGCATTCATTCATTAAGTGGCTCATGCTGTATCAGAATATTTCAATTTACATAGATGAATTGTTGTCTATCTACCCTATTTCCAAAATTAGCTAACTTCAACCCAACAATTGGCTTAAACCCTATTCTTCCATCCATCCATCCATCCATCAATGAGGAAACCGTAACAAAGGCAAATGAACTCTATCCAGTATCCAAATCTAAAGCACAAAGAACCAGCGGTTGACCCCCTCCTAGCTTTTGCAGAACACGTTGAAATGGGGATTCCAATCACAAGAAGCAGGGTTTTAGACAAATATCACTTCTAACTTGGCGCATGGGTTGATTTCCACATGATTCTTCAAATCAAAATCAGTGAATTTATAAGTATATAATGCTTTCCTCTGTGTCATTCCTACAGGGTATATCCTGTAGACTTTAAATTCATCTCCTCCTCTTATGCTCTCAGGTCTTTCTTCCTTCCAAATTGGTATGTGTTTCATGGACTTGAACTTATTAAGCACTTCATGCTCTAAGGCCTCGACTGTAAGATTCCCAGACCTACATTTGACAATTCAACAACGTTTCAATGAAAAAGGGGTAGAAGAAGCACTCAAGTTTCAGCTTTCACCTGCAACCTGAAGTGAGATCATGAACCATAACTGCTTACATGCTAAACCAAATTGTAATGGAACAGAATCTGACTATTAAAGACTTAATATTTGAAACCAAATTAGACAACGTGTAACATGAATCACCACATTTTGAAATCTGACAACTTTTGGTAGCAAAGAGCATTTGTAGCATCAAATGAGGTTACCTCAAAAAAATGGACTCCATTTCAAACCTCCCTCTTTCTCGTACATACAAATGAAACACAGTCTCTAAGCCTCTGGTGCATTTGCAGGGCCGTTTCTTAAACCCTGGGCTACTTTCTTCTTTTTGTCGAATAATAGTTGCCAAGTGAATGCAAAGCCGGCATGATGAATGTACTGCTGCCATATCCACAAGTGCCTTGAAAGAATCGGATGGACCCTCGTACTTCCATCTTGTTAATAAACGTAAGGGAGTATCAGCATTCAAAAATAAATATGACTCACACGTACATGAGTATAACTTTACAAGAGATGGATTTCTACCTTAAAGACTGGTTATAGACCTCAGGATTTCCAGCAAGATGATTCATGGTCTTTGCAACTGACTCAACATCGTCTACATGTTTAATATGTAAAATTGACCCAGGTGCAGGAGCAAATTCTTGGATGTTAGGAGCTCCAACTACCACAGGAATGGTTCCTGCAGAAAGAAATTTAATTTATGCCACCACCATAAGCACATCATTCAAAAAGTTTCCCCAAATTCTCAACTAAGATAATAACAAATAAGCGTCTACAACCCTTCCTTTTATCTTCTTACTCAGAAAATTACCTACTAGTCTTACATTTAGGGAGATCAATCATTTATAACAATCTCATAAGCTGAAAAGATTGCCAAATGCTTCATATCTCAAGCAAAGAACATAATCCACAAGTAACAACAAGAAGTGACACATAGCAGAGAACATAGATCCAATACCAGCAACAAGAGATTGGAAGAACTTTTCAGTGACATAGTCCTCTTCATTTGAATTCTCAAAAGCCAAACTAAATTTATAGCGCTTCAGAGTTTCTACTTTGTCCACTGCAAAAATGTGAGAGATCACAAGTTATGACTTATAAATTCTAGTAAAGAACAGTAAATAAATACATGCTAATGCAATCAAATCCAGAAACAAATTCGTAAATTTAGTCGATCTCTTAGCACATATGATTCATTGGTCAGGGATCCCAAAGTACTGGAAATCAAATGATCCCTGAATCTCACTGAATCTTCAGCTTCTTTCTGTATCTTTTTCTTTCTTTATATTTTTTTTGGGGGGTAAAGCAACAGGCAATCTTCTGTTTCTTTAATCCTAAAGCACTCCTTAAGCTATAAAGGCACAGAAGTTCACAAAATACTCCACCTGGAAACTTTACGAGCCTGTGTGGTTAGACTTTTACAACCTTAGACATATCCATAGGGATGGTTAATTTCTAGAATTTATATTTATTTTGAGTTGTTAGCAATATCAGTTGTCAAACAATAGGTGAATGCAACATTTCCCAATTAATCCAACATCAGCAGAATTTGAATCATTGGAAATTGCAATCCTACTTTCACTAAAAATGTATTAGTTAACTGTTCGTAGATTTCTCCATATTATGAGTAACAACTTTTTAGCCTCAGGTGCACAACAATCCACCTCAAGTACAACAGCTTCAAGGCAAGAGAAACCATTTGATAGGTGAGTGTTCAGGAGGCCTAGCATCTACAGCCAAAAGTGAAAGTTGATGCTTGAATCACATCGTATGACAACTTATGAACTACAATGGAACAATGTCATGACAGAAAACAATAATTTTACTCGTGAAATATGTCAAAATGCCATTGCAGTTTCACCTTTTCCATCACGGTTACGGTGGCAAGCACCATAAGAATCAATTTTGATGTTAGATCTTTCAAGTGCATCAAGAGCCTGCAGGCGGAAGTTACGAGCACCACAGTTGGAAATGAAAGCTGCTGCAAGAGCTTTCTTAGTCTTGGGTTGCACTGGTGCCATGATATCATACTCAGCCCAGGAAAAGTATCCCACTGGCACATCTGATGAGAGACTGGTTGTCATTATGATATCATATCCCTTCCTAATTCATAAGAACGAAACCAAAAAAAAAAAAAGAACCTCTTAATTTTCATAAAGCTAATAGATTAAAGAACAAAAAGATTTAGCTCCATAAGTATCTCAAACTGGTAATATATGAACCTTTAGGAGAATGCAAACGGTTGTGTTTTATTTAAATATACCAGACATTATATTCAAATTGGGTACAGTTGAAACAAGGCATTCCAATTCTTCTTCAGTTTAAAGCGGCAACTCATTTGCAATTGACCACATTTCCCATTACTAGTTGAGGCTAGCAATTGATTACTGTTAAGACCAGCTCAATCTTTAACCTTTGTATTCAAGTCATGAATTCGAGCTTTTCAGTTGAAAGAAGCGGCCACATGGCATAGATAGTTCAGCACAATCCCTTTCATATTCTTCAACCATATTAGTAAAACCAAGCTCTCTACTTGATTAACAAATAGAATAAATCTTGTTAGAAGATATAAACTATCTCTTTTTTTCTCAAGATACACCTCAGAAACCTAGAAGGAATGCAAGTGGACAAATGATTCACCTCAATACAGTGATAAAAAATGCAGCAATAACTTTAAAATTTTCAAAAACAACCTGAGAGGTTTGATTATTATTTCCTGAGTGTTCTTAATGGTATATTTTTATTAATGTGATACCTATATAAGTTTGTGCTTACCCACCGTCGTGCCATGTCAATATTGTTCTCTGAATAGTACTGAGCTGATTCCATCGACCGGTGCACGGTCATGGTCCCAGATTGCTGAGGTGATCCAAATGAAGCATCAGGATTTCCACTGGAACCAAATCCAAATTGACACCCCACATTACAAGTCTTCCACTCCTGTAATGAAGAGAATCACATGTGAGCTATGGAAAATATTGTGAACCTCATAGCAAAAGTTTGATATTCAATCTTAAAATAGTTGGAATTTTAAAAATCCAAACTGGGAAAAAATCTTAAAAGATACAACAGAGTAATGCATCAAAACACATATGTTTTAATAAAACAGCAGGTCCAACAAGCTAAGCAGTATCTCTTCATGGTTGCCTCGCACTTCCAAGCAATTGAATTTGAAGTTTTTCTGAGTAGCCTATATTTTCCAAGGTGGAGCATGGTTCTCAACCTGAAGCCTATAAGCCTAGTTTCAGCGTACGAATGGTACCAATATATTTCACTAAAACCCCAATCCCTTTATTTTAAAATTAATGGTCAATATGCATTTAGTATCTCTGTTGCACTTGAACAAAGACCACACAAATTCAGGCAGAGAGATTTTAACAGAGTCAACTGAAGAAATTTTCAGTTAACTAAGTGCCGTCACCGTCAGTTCAACATCATAAAATTTTGAACATTTCGAATTCCCACCTATCACTAAGTACATAAATATTACTCGTAACTCGGTAATCAATTCCATGGAAATATCACATTCTGTATTGTATAAATTCAAGTAACACCGAGCATTTTGTCTCCAAATCTTGTTAGAGACGGCTACATAATCCTCTTCTCCACCGATCAAAACTATATTCGATTAGAAGACGATGGTTCGCTTGGATGAATAAAGAAGAAAAACTAACCCATGCTCTACACAGGATCTCATAATCAAGACTGAAAATTTTAACCTTCTAGAGGTGAAGCTATTCACTCATTCCATACACAATAATTCAACAAAAACACCCACGGATCAAGCAACTAGCAACAGTTAACATATAGTCGATCAAAGTCAAACTTTTCACGTTCATCAAAGCAAGTCCAAAACAAAAGAAAGAAATTGAAACAGACCTTCTCGGCGCCAACGACCGAGATAGGATCTTTACCAAAGTCCCTGGAATAAACAACAGCATCTTCTCTCTCCAACCATTCCTCGCAGCTCTCTGTTTCCAAATTTTTGTCGTGAAGACGTCCGAATCTAGCTCCCAAATCCTCACTCCCCACACCCCAATCACGCGACGGAAGCGATCTATCAAACCAACTCTCAGCCCATGAATCAAGTAAAGCTGCATTTTTGGCCATATCAAGACGACCCAGAAACAAGATCTCTGCCAAAACCACGAGAGCAACAAAAACTGGCAAAACATTTGACCACTTCCTCTTAGGAACAGAAACTGACGAGGAGGAAGAAAACCTATCTGATACGGATAATCCGTCTGTATTTTCAACGGCTCTTGAGCCTCTTGAATTTAAAAAGATACCCATCAAGCAATACTCTCTCTTCCCGTTCTCGAGTTCTTCGTAAAACCCCCTCTAGTTTTTCCCCCCCGCCCCCCTCACTTTCAAGGGGTGAAAGTCCCAACTGATGTTTAAAGATGATCTTTTTAAGGAAGAAGCTGTTATAAAAGATGGCAATTAATTGATTTTTAAGTTTGGAAGAACAGGGAATGTCCTTGCACTTTCCTACAGGATGTTGCTATACTCAGCTGATGTTTTGGGCGAGTTTTTGGGTTGGGAAGACTTTTGTGTCTCTCATTGGTCTGTTCGGTCTGCAAGAGGAGTGAACGGAAGCAGCGTAGCCCTGGCCAATAGGAACACGTGAATGCGCAACTCCCCTCTTTCTTTGGTTGTTTTGGTCTGAGACGATCAAGCTTTAATTAAAGGAGTTGGTGGACTTGGCTGCTAGACCGGAGTCACAACTCACATGTGTTAGCTCAAAGGAAAGCTATGTCGAGCAGCTTAGCCAATAGCCACTTAGGCCATATCAGTGCTTACTTTTTTTTTTATTTATAATGAAATTTAATACATTTATTCTAATTTTTAAAATCAAATATGCTTTTATTCCTATCATTTCAATTTTATACAAAAATTTAAAATTGGTAAGTTACATTTTCAAAGTGTTTGAAATTTAATTAAAAAATTTAAAAGATTTAATATTTATATAAAACTTTTCAAAAAAAGTTTGGTACTAAGTCTAGAAACGAGGAGAGAAAAAAAAAACTTCTAGTGGAAAGGATCTTTAGAACTTTCTCCAAATTTTCAGATTTGATATGCAAAGTTTGTTTACTTTCGATTTTCGAACTAAATAAATCATCCAATCCATGATTATTTCAACGAAGATTTAGTTGTGGTGTCATCCAGATTTTGTTAAAAGTTTACGCCATACTCAATCACTTAACAGGGAATTTGGATAAAGGATCCAACTTTGTCCTAATGCTACTAAACCAAGGCTGAGAGGAAGGATCGTTATAGTACAGGAAAGCTTTCTTGTTGTTCTTTGTACAAAATTTATTATCTTTTTATGTATCATTTGAAAAGAATAGTCTTTGCCTTTTGTTACTGTTGAATGAGATGAAGTATTGTTTTTTCTTTTTGTCATTATCATTTTTGAAAGAAATAAAAAAAAAACCTTTGCAGGAGCCATTTATGACGAGATGTAGACGTAAGGAGGGCTGGGTTGCGGGAGGATATTCTTATTTCCAAGTTCTTGAAAGGGCTGGAAAAACAGAGAAACGAGATAGATAGAAACAACACTGCCTACGGATAATGCCAAATTTGAAATTCATGAAGCAGATAAATAAAATATGGAGCAGGAAACGGGAATATCCAACGGAAGATAACGACTGTTATTTTTGGCACCTGTAATTTCTACCAGCTTAAGCACATGTCAGCTTCCTCCTCCTCCACGTCAATATAAACTTACACGTCTCATCCCCCTAGATTATCCACAACTCTTGACTTTGCAATTCACAAATAGATAATATCATTAGAAAACTCTCTTCATTATGTGGTCACTAGCAACACAATCTGAGTCTCAGATTTCTAACAAACAATAGGCATTCAACTCAGAACGATAGAGCAGTAAACCATCACAGATGCCACAAGCTTGAATATGGATCAATAGCAGTGCAAACAACCATTTGTAATCCTCTCCATTTTCTAAATATTATACGGTTCAACAATGTAACAAAATTGGATAAATGAACAAGAAAACAGGAATAAATCTTATATGGTAACCTAACATGCCGCTTATTATAGTACTTACCAAAGAATCTTCCAACAAGTATCTACCAAAAGTATCTGCACCGGAACCTTACGGGAATCAAAGTATAATGTTCAGGAAAGTTGCCTTTATTTCTGTCAAGTTCACCTCAACATGATTCTTCAAATAGAGGGGAGCAGAAAACCTTAGTCAATGTTTTGATGCACTTTAGTCGCACCATTCAAGTTACAGTTCCAAGTGAAAATTGGCTCTCTCTTAAGAAAGCAGATCACATTTGGGGTCAACCGATCTATCAGTTTCCCTCAGCAATTCTTGAGGAAGCTGATTTTCTGTCAGCGGAAGCTTGACTGACAGTTGAAACATAAATTGTAGACTTCCCAAACAACACAAGCTGAAGACAAAAATTGAATAGATGAAAAGTGGACCATAAGAAATTGAACAAGTATCCTTTTAAAATTTAACAGAGTTTTGTATACTTTGTTTATATATTGAAGTAGAAGAAGCAGTTACAGAATTCACATTGCACTTTTTTCAATCATCACTTGAAGCATCTGGTTCAATAGTCTTTAACCTTTTGAGCAAGGATTCAGAACACAACTTCTCACCTTTTTCTTCATCCACAAAATTCTGATCTGAAACGTCTGTAAGAAAGTAAAGCTTTCACTAGAAACAATAATAAGAAACAAATGAGTGAATTTATTGACCATATAAAGTATTCAGGCATCCAGCCAGCAGTCTAACTGCATGAAACCAAAAGTCTGAACCTTGCTAATAGTCGAGGATGTTAAAAATCTCCTCTCCACTAGGATTAGATTCCAGCAGAACTTTTTATGCTTAGCAATTAATGAACCACATGAGTAGAAGTGCAACTATGTGACACAGAGGTAGAACAATCCATATTAGTACATAACCTAAACAGTTCTCCAGTACTAACACTCCAAAGCATTTTGTACTAAAGCAAAAAAAAAAAAAAAATTCATTTGAATTCTAGGAGAGAATATATGATGTTAATGTTACCTATGATGTCATCAATCATAAGATCAGATAGATGACATATGGGCCGCAGTTCTGAGGTTCTTGTTAATCCACCAGCAACAGCACAAGTCCCTTCTTCATGACTTACTTTGGTTCAAGAGTCAATGCATTGTTAAGAATCTTGAGATGCCGCATTATGTTGTTTGAAAGAAGATGTAAAATAACATATCCATGGACTTCTCTGAAGAATATCAGAATCAGCTGTGCTTTCCAACACAGGCTCAATGTTGGATCCCGTTACCGGAACCCAACCTCTCAACATACATACCTTCATACCTGAGCGTGGTACTCCGAAATC
>JANKYE010000225.1:32020244-32032214 GCA_032467995.1 Erythroxylum dillonii
ATTCCTTCTCATTCTTCTTCTAGTCGTCGTCATCATCATTGGCTTGCTCCTCTCTACCAACAGTAACTTATCATCTTTAGTTTCATAATGGAACGCAGTTTTCTTCTCATCATCGCTCTTTTTTCCTATAGATAATATGATTCTCGGTCCAACTACGACTAATATACTGCTTGCCTTGCCCTACGAAATAAATCAGGAGATCGAGGAACAACTTGAAGGTTCAAATGATGGGGGTTTTACTAGTGGTGTTAATGGCGGCAAGTGGGGAAGCATTTTACCATCGTGCTTCGTAGGCGTGCTCATGGGTGTTTCAGTGGTACTGTAGTTCCTTTGATGTGTCGGCTTCTTCTATCTCATTATTTCCCAATTCTTATCACTTTGAAGGTTATCTTTTAATAAAAAAATTTGACTTAAATTTATTGAAACTTGGTTCCATCTTACAATGAAGTGATAATCTTATGTTCTTGAGGGACGATATTAGTTACAGAATGAAGATGTTGCTAGCGAATTGAAAGGTCTTATATGGAAGATGATGGAGTTGGGGGCTACACCGAACAATGGTTGTATGGAAGATGACGGAGTTGGGGGCTACACCGAACAAGGGTTTAAAACCAGACCAGACCGGTCCGGTCTGGTTCCACCGAAAAAGGTTGAACCGTCCGATTTTTATATAGAGAGGTTATTAAGTGAAATCGAACCGAACCACTGACCGGTTCAAATTTTTTCTGGTTGGACCAGACAGTCCGGTCCGGTTTTTAAAACATTGATCTCAATCTTTCGTTCTTGACTCTTGTTCTTTTTGTTTCATCTTAATATTTAATTCTTGATTCTTCTTTTTTTTGTTTCATCTCAATCTTTAATTCTTTATTCTTGTTTTCTTATTTTTTTTTACATATTAGTCTTTTAATTACCAAATCTGAAACATGTTATATTCGCGTGAAAGATATTTAAATTTTTTCTTTTCAATGAAAAATTGGCTAAAAAATGATATTCATTAGAGAACTCTATATGAAGAATTAGTAAAATTTGATATTCAATTGAATCATAACGAGAGGGCATAATGTATATGGAAAACAATTTAAAGAGTCAATGCTTTTTCAAATTAGGAAACTTGAGCAAAAGATTAAAATAAGTATAGTATAATTGAAAATCCTATTCAAAGTTTTCATCACAATCCAGACTAGGTTCTACCACTCTCTCTTCCATCATTGCTAGTACTACCAACATCATCATCAACCAATGACCATACTTAGTCCACGTAAATCAAGGGCAAGTATTAAGGATGATGAAGTTAAGGAAGAAGTACTCCAATATGAAGAAGCATATAGAATATAAAGAAGAAATAGGAGACATGACACTATGCACAAGACCTTTAAGCAACAATATATTTGTAACAATTTTACAATGTGTTGCCTAAAATTAGTATAATGAATATTTTGTTGCCTTTGATAATATTAAGATGTGATAATAATAAATTGTTGCCTTATATTAAAAAAGACCATAAAATTATAAAACAATTGTTTTAAATGGGGATATTAATTATAATTGATATTGAAATAAAGTGATATCCTTAAGGCTTCTTAAGTTACTAACTCTTTATCATGCAATTTAATTAAATATCATTGCATTGTGAAAATTTCTATCTTTTGTTAATATCTTTGATCTAGAATATCAACACCTAATCCTCGACTGATTTGTTGAAATGTCTTTCTAGTTTTAACCCCTAAGATTGCATTTATCGATTTGTGAATTTCACTATTAGGTTTAACCCTAATTCAAATGATTTATGTCGACCTATTTCTCGATTTGCATGCAACTCCTTTTAGTTATGATAGATCGATTTATACAAAAGGATTGCTCTATCTCAATTGCATGAAATCATACATCAATCAATATTGCGAACAAATTAATTTAAAAACTAATCAGAACACATAATTAAATCTCAATGAATCAATAATCATATTGCATTAAATAAAGAATCAAATCACAATGTCCATCCCAATGTTCATCCTAACTAGGCACTAAACAAATTTAGTTCATAATAATAGAAAACATAACCAAAGAATCAAAGAAAGAATTAAAAATAAGAGAATTCATTGTATATCCCCGTTTCCCTAATATAATCTTCTAAAAATTTGACGAAAGAGATTCTTTATCGGATCTCTGATAGATTCTCTATCGGATCTCTGATCAATCTCTGCTTCTCTGATGCTTTTAGGTTTAGAATTATGTTAAAACTCTCACTTTAGCTCTAAAACATTGACCTTCTTTAATTGACCTTCATATTGCCTTTTATATTTTGTTATTAGGATTTCTAGAGTGCTGGTCAACCACACAACCGTGTGCATGACCATGTCTCTCAATCTCCTTCAAAAATCATATATAAACACATTCTTATAAGTTTACATGGCAGTGAACACGGTTATACCCATCACTTACACAGGTGTGCCCATCTTTACACAAACAAAACATCTTTGAAACCTTACATGCTTAAAGAGACTTACATGTTCCTTTATATGGCTGTGTACATTACTTATAAGGTCGTATCCTTCATCAGTACAAGCGTGCCCCTAAATATATCTTCACTTCTTTATTTTTCTACCCAATTTAACCCAAATTCCTCTCTTTTCGATCCATGAAGGCAATTAAAACCTAAAAACAGACTAAGAATTAAATATCTATAAAAAATAACATAATACTCTCAAACAAATAAGCAAAAAAAAACACACTAAATGTGAGAATAAAAATATAGTCTGTTAAGCATTTTTGGAGTATACTAACACTATACCTATGATCCTTGCTTCAAGCATCACCTTAATAATTTCTCAGTCTTTTATCTCTTGTAAATGTGAATATCAATAGGGCAGACATTAGTTACTGTAATCGTCGACTTGCGTTCATTTTATTCTTGAAATGCCACTTTACATCAATGGATCTATGACCTTGTAAAATGTCAGTAAGCTCCCATGTGTTGTTCTTTTCAATTGACCTTATTTCCTTTATTATAACTTTTAACTTCTTAGGAAATTGAATAAATTCTTCAAAGGTAATAGGTTCATAACCTGTGTATATTAACAAATGCACCGCATTTCTATCATCATCAAGGCTTCATCAAGAGATACCTCATAATCTTGTAAAGTGATAAGAGGTTGTCTTTATCTCGGTGGCCTTTCAAAAACTATAAAAATGTGTTGTATAGAAGAAGCTAGTGCAATTTACTCATTTGTGTTAGGAGCTTCAACTTTGGCTATGTTTGGTTGGGTAGTGATTAATGGAATAGAATAAAATGTAATATTATTCCATCGTTTGGGAGGAGGGTTTATAATAGAATGAAATAGAATAAGATAGAAAGGGAGGGTTTCACTTTACATCTCATTCCATCCTAAACAGTAAAAATAAGTTACCTCCAATTTGAGAGGTTTAGGATGGAATGTAAAATAGTAAACAACATTTCAATATTTTACATTAGGAACTCTTCCATCTCTCCCAGATAATAATTTTCTAATATTACATCTATTTACATTCCATTCCATTATATTCCTTTAAAAACCTTACGTCCAACCAAATATAACCTTAATGAGCTTTTCCATTAATTTTAATAAGACATCTTATGAAACTTTATACATTTCTAAATCCTATTTCCATGCTTCATGTTTAGTGAAAGTTATATTTCTACTAATAATCACCTTCTTTATTACTAGATTAAACAACTTATACCCACCATATGTGTAATTAACAATGCTTATTTTCTCTCTTTGAGCATCAAGTTTCATACTTTTTGATTTTGGTACATGGTTATAAGCAATAGCGGTGAACACCTTAAGATACTTCACTTTTGGCTTGATAATAATCCATGCTTCTATATGAGTAATATTTTCAATGCTTCTTATTGGAGACATGTTCAATAAATAAATAAAACAAGAAAAAATGCTTACCCAAAGAAGCTTCATTTACTTTGTCTTATTGTCTTACTGCTTCTAATACCTGTTCTTTTTTCCCATTTCCTTCCTCTCAACACTGAACCAAATCCAACCTGTAAAACCTTTACACTCAACTTCTCCAATATTGATCTACCTCAATTTTGTAGGGGTTATTTTGGTCCTTTCTCTGTCTTTTTGCTTTCTCGCTTTTAACCAGTCTGTTTTTGGTATCTAAAGCTTTACCTTTCTCAAAGTTGTACCTTCCCTCCGGACTTTAATGTTTCCCAAACCAGTAATCTTTTAAGGATTGTGTAGGGATGATTTGCCCTCTTTACCCCTTTACTCCCTTCAGCGAAACCCTAGTTTCTTCTCCCCTTTCATCCTTAGACATTACACAGTCACCTCGAGCCTCTCCTTCGATCACAACTTACACTCCTTCATACCCTCTGCAACAATCTAATGAAAGAAAGTCATAGAAGCAGGTCCTAGAAGGAGGAGGTATAGAAATTTTTCTACATTTTGTTCTCCTAAGGTTGAAAATGGGTAAGCTATAGTTTTCCTGGACTTGAAAACTCTTCAAGAGGGAGCCAAATCTTGGGAGAACTCCTTAGTTAGGTTCTTTTGGGATAATAGACTTGCCTTTCCTATAATACAAAAATGGATTGCATCATTTTGGAAGAATAAAGGATTAATAGAGGTGCATATTACAAAGGATGAATATATAATGTTCATTTTCTCTTCCAAAGCTCAAGCTCTCAAGATCATAGAGGAGGGTCCATAACATATTTTTATATCTCCTTTCTTTTTACAATCATAGTATCTAGGATTTCAGCTTAAGCTTAATAGGAATGGAGTTATTCCTATGTGGGTGAATTTGCTCAAAGTTCCCTTTGAATATTGGACAACCAAGGTTCTGAATATGATTGCAAGTTTCCTAAGTAAACCTCTTTGTTTGGATAACATAACAACACAAAGAAAGAGATTATGATATGTTATATTGTGCGTTAATATGGAGATTTCATGGGATCTACCTGAAGGTATCCCAATTATGAGGTTGGGACATGATGGAGCACTTTTTAAAGATAATATGCACATTCATTATCAATGGAAGCCCTCTCTTAGTTCATAAGGTAAAAAGTAGGTTCCAATGGGTAAGGTTTTCCAAAGAGGTGACTATAAGGAATTATTAGGACAAGGGATAACTAATAAGGGCTAAAACTTAACCTTTGGGCCAGATCCTTCCCTTACGATTGAGAAAGAACAAGCTGAATATTTAGCATTTTTTATTGAGGAGTTGTTTTCAAGGATAAAACATAGATAATTAAAAGCAGAGGGATGGAATTCCACATTGAATAATGAAGGCAACCTGCATTGGACCTAGTTATCTCTCCTTCCTCTGGTGAAAGCAAAGAAGATGTAACAATAATTGAGAAATTCCAATCGGTGATAAACAGGAAATCTAAGAGGAGCAAAGGTAAAGGCTCTATAAAACTCTTTGATTAATGGAAGTTATTACATGGAATTTAAGGATGATCAATTTGCTAATCATGCTGGCAAGCTTTGGGTTATTTTGTTTTTAACACTAATCCAAGTATTATTGCTTTTTTGGAAACTAAAATTAGACATGAGAATCTTAAGATTATGAGTAAATCGGGTATATAGTGGATATTTATTTTTAATCACCAAGCCCATAGTTTAGGAAGGATTATTATAGGGTATGACTAAACTTTTGTAGATGTTTAAGTTTTGAGATAGAAATGCAAGTGATTCACTTGAAATGGAGATGCACTCATAAGAAAAATTAAGGTTTTCTTTTCAGTTATATATGGTGCTAATCATGCTTTTCAAAGAAAGGCGTTATGGATTAGCCTCTTGGAATTTCATAAAAAAGTGAACGGCCCTTGGTTATTGAGTGGAGATTTCAATTCAATCCTATTCGGAATTGAATTAGATGGCCACTTTAGTTTGAAAATTTTCTTCCCTAATTTCAATGAATTTGTTAGGAAGTTAGGCATTTTTTTAATCTAAAGTCTCAGGGTATTACTATAAGTGGATAAATAAACAGGGTGGTAGATGGGCTTTCAGAAGAAAATTGGAACGCTTCTTAGTTAATCAAGACTGGATTGGCCAATTTCTAAAAAGTGCGATAACATTTTTAGATTCGTTATTCTCATATCACTCCCCTATCTAAGTAGAGAATCTCTTCTGTAATTCTATAAGAAGGGGTCCTTTTAGGTTCAACAATTTCCTGGTGGAGGATGACGGGTTTTATTAAGCTCTTTAAAAGGGATTAGAGTCACCAGTGGTGGGTACACATCAATACATTTGTGTCCAATGACTCAATGCCATTAAATAAAAAATGGAAAAGCTAATGATTAAATACGCTTAACCACACAACAAGTTGTTGATAGGGCTAAGGAGGCACTCACATTCATCTAGGGGTAGTTAGCAAGGAATCCTAGTTATGATCTCTTGTTACACAAGGAGAGAAAACTTCTGAGAGACTATTTATATGCAAGCAAAGACCACTTTACCCTTTTAGAATAAAGAGCCAAAGTTAATTGGCTTAAAAGAGAGGAAAGATTTCCTAAGTTCTTCTTTAACTCTATTTTGGCTAGAAGAAATGTTAATAGGATCTGTTCATTAGCCATGCCTGATGGTTCTATAATCTCTAAGCAGAAGATTCTTTTTATTGAATCCGAGAAGCATTTTAGGAGATTCTATGGTTACTCAAATTCATTATAATCCTTCTTGTTACTCTTTTTTATCAAGAAAAGGATCTCACAAAAGCAATCAAATTTACTCATTAAGCCCATTTGAGATAAAGAAATATAAAAAGTAGTCTTTCAGATGAATCCTAATAAATCCCCAAGTCTGGATGGTTTCAATGGCTTCTTTTTTCAAAAGACTTGGCAGGATATTGGTCCTATGGTGAAGAAATCTATAAAGGAATTCTTCTCTAGTGTTACCCTTCTTAAAGAGATAAACATGACTCATATTTGCTTAATACCCAAGATTTCTAATCCTGCTTCATTTATGGACTTCAGGCCTATTGCATGTTCGACCTTCCTTTACAAGGTGATTTCTAAGGGCTTGTTTATTTTCGTTTTTTTTTTCCTGTTCTTTGTTGTGGTTTTCATGAAAAAAAGGAACAAGTTCTTAAAGCGTGTTTGGTTGAATACTGTTATCATTTCTTGTTTTTAAAAATAAAAAACCACAATAACTTTATAGAAAACCTCAAAAAGATGTTTTCTTTTCTAATATTTCGCTACAAATTTTCACATGTTTTAGTTTCTACTTCCTCTTTTTATAAATTTCCTTCATTATAGAAACTCTATCTCTTCTCTCTTCTCTTACATCTTAAAGTCATCTTTTCTGTCTCTCCTGCTTCTTTTTTCTTTTCTTCTCTCTTACATCCCTAACTCATCTTTTATGTCCTTTTAACTAGGTGAGTTCCTAAAACTGATTTGATATTTTTGTAATTATATTGTGTTATTTTTCTGGTTTTCTTTGTTTCCTTTTCCATCGACGTATGATTTTTTTACGTTTATGATTTTCCAAGTTTTTATTTTTGCATTTCTGAGTTACTAGTTTTTATATTTATCGTTTATCTACTTTTTTGTATTTCCAATTGTTTGTTATTCTATGTTTTTGGTTTATTTTGAATTTTATGTTTCTGCATTTCTATATTACTAGTTTTCTTATTTATCGTTATTTGTGTTTTTGTATTTCTGCATCTTAACCAAATAGTTTTTATTTTAAGTTTTTATGTTACAAATCTCAACCAAATAAGTTTTTGTTTTTTTAATAAAAAATAGAAACCAAAAACTAAAAACTAAAAACCACAACAGAAAGCAGCAGTGGAACCAAACAACCCCTAAAATTCTCACAAATAGATTGAAGATAGTTTTGAACTCTCTTATCAAAGATGAAAATTTCTCAATTGTATAAGAGCTAATGAAAGAATATTAGAGAAAAAAACTACTCCCCAGATGATTGTGTCATCAAAGTTGATTTCAAGAAGACTGATTATGTTGAATGGGGTTTTATATTACAAACTTTGGAGATTTTGGGATTTTCTATTGCTTTTATCAAATGAATTAAGACATGTATCACTTCCCTTTCCTTCTCAGTCTTGATTAATGGTGTACCTATTGGATTATTTAAGAGCACCAGAGGCCTAAGACAAGGGGATCCTTTATCCCCTTAACTTTTTAATCTATATATAGAGGTTCTTACACAAATGATTTTCCACAATGTGGGGAAGAACATACAGTTTAAGTTACATAACCAATGAAAAAAAGTGGAGCTTATTAATCTATGCTTTGTGGATGACCTTTTAATCTTCACTGAGGATCATTGTAAATCAATGGAACTGCTTATCTATACTCTACTGGCTTTTAAGGAGCTCCCAGGTTTGGAAATTAATTTTTAGAAGTGTCATTTCATCTTGGCTTCTAACACCAATCAGTTTCAGTATATAATATCCTAAATCATAGGTATGACTAGAAGGGTAGCTTTACTGATCTATCTGGTTCTCCCCATCACTACTAGAAGGATCTAGCTTTCATAATGTTATCCTTTATTAAAGAAGATACAAAGAAGACTAAACATGTGGGATAATAAGACTCTATTCTTTAGGGGTATACTATAACTTATTAAATCAATATTAAATTCTTCACAGATTTACTATTCCTTTAACATGTTTCTTGCAAAAGGATTTATAAAGACCTTAGAGAAATTATTTAGAGAAATAATTACTTAGAGAAATTATTTAGACAATCTAAATTTTGAGAGGCACAATGCTAAAGTGAAATGGACTTAGGTTTAAAAGAGAAAGGAGGAAGGAGGTTTGGGTCCAATCTCCACCAGTATTACTAACAGAATTATGTTGATAAAAAAGCTTTGGAATTTCTTGTTGGAGAAGGAGTCCCTATAAATCAAATGGCTCCATACTTATATCCTTAAGGGGAATAATATATGGTCCATTTCTATTAAAACTTTCCTTTTTTGGTTATTGATTCAATCACTTAAGCTAAGGGCCATAATGGAACCAACTGTGCTTTGTAAGATAGGAAATGGTGAAAAGGCCTCGTTTTGGTTTGATAATTGGACATGTATAAGCCCCCTAATCAAAAACCCCTAGATGTGCTCAACTAGAATTTAATCCCTATCCATTCCAAGGTTAACTCTGTCCTAATAGGGGGACAATGGAGCAATATCCCTTCATAGATGTAATATCTCATTCCTAATTATAATCCTGATCTTGGAAGAAAGGACTCTTCCCAATGTCTCAACCAACCTCCAAATATCTTTAACTCTTCAAGATTTATAGATTAGATAGTTCATAATACTTCTAAGGTGGAATGGTACCCTATTGTATGACATGATTCTCTCATTCTTAGTTAGCCTTTCATATTGTGGTTGGCTACTTTCGATAAATTGAGTACGTTAGACATAATGTCTTACATAGCTAACAACCTTACTTACATTTTATGTGGAGGAGAGGAGGAGTCTAGGGACCATTTTTTCTTCCTTTTTGATATTTCTAAAGTCATATGGAACAAAATACAGGATCTCTACTTGTAGTATAACATGAGGAGTAAGTCTATGGACGTTCTTAATTGGCTCCTAAAACTAAAAATGCCCCTTCATCTAGTAAGGTGGTATTTATCATCTCTTTTGTTTCTATTGTTAAAAACTTATAGCAGGAGAGAAACCTAAGGAGATTTCAAAATAAGGCTCGTATTAGGGATGGGATTTTGTTCTCCCTAATTTCTGAATTAGGGAGCAATTACTTTGTATCCGAGGATTAAATAGAGTTTGTCCTAATATAGCATCCTCATGGAGAATTAACTAATAGATTTTTTATTCTAAAAGGAAGAGCACCCAATCAGTAATAATTAGAGTGAAGAAAATCTCTCACATAAAGAACAACTGAGCTTTGTATAGAGGGGTTGTGTTATCTTCTATAGAGGATCCGACTCTTTTACTGATCAACTAGTGTTGCTTTGTAATATCCACTTGTATCTCTGAGGATATTCATTAGAGAGGTAAAGAGGATTAAGATCCAAATCTAGGTAAACACACAATCAAGAGGTGACAAAACTCTTACTTGTGGAGCCATAAGATGATGCATGCCCCTTAGAGAAGTCCAAGAGAAGGGAATCCCTAATTTATGTAGTTCTTTTTTAGAGGCTTGGACAAAATGATCTGATATTACTATTTGTGTTATGTTTGTTTTCGTCTCAATGATGCGTTTTGTATGCTGGTCAAGACTATGTTGTTTTAGGTAAGGTATCCTTTGTAAGACTAATTCTTGTAAACTCATTCATATATACAATTAATTCCTTTTTACTTTTTCAAAAGAAAAAAAGCCTCATTACTATGTCTAAAAAGATCTTATTCTTTTGTTTAACAACCTTGTTATATCGTGGAGTGTAAGAAGAGTGATTTGATATTGTATTTCAAATTCTTCACAATACTTTTAAACTTATTAAACTTATTCACCCTATCATATATAAGAAATATCTTTATAAAATAGTCGCTTTGTCTTGTCACGTGAATCTTAACTTCTTAAAATAAGTAAAAACTTCAGATTTATTTGACAATAAATTGATTTAAATTTTTTTTTGGTGTAATCATCAATAAAGATCAAGAAGTACCTATTATTTTCATTCAAAACAAATTTCATTGAACCAAATACATTAACATAAATAAGCTCATGTGGCCAGATTGCATGTTGACTATTTATAGCTCTAAATGGAAATATGCTTTCTTTTCCAATAATGTCAGCTTCATATAATTGACTTAGATGGATTATGACCCTGTTTGGCAATCAGCTGATTACATTAGCTGTTAGCTGATAGCTGATTTGACTAGCTGATTATATTAGCTGTTTGTCATTTGATGTTTGGTAAAATTAGTTGTTTACGTATAAAATGACATATAAGGGCATGATTTAAAAAATAAGGGTATGATTAAATTTAAAAAATTAAATTAATTTCTAAAACATTCCTAATAAAATTTACTTGAAAAATAATTTTCAAATAATCAAAAATATCTTTTTAAATTTATTAAAAATTTAAAATTACTTAACCTCATTTAATTGGAATTAATTTTAAAAAATATCAAAAGCTTAATAAAACAATATGCCTATAGCATTAATACACTGTACCTTGATTTGATAAATAAAGTTGAAAGTTTTGATCCTACCATACTATTCTCGTCTCTTGCTTCCCACGTTTCTTTTTTTGTGTTTAACCTATAAGATTTCTACTGGCTCTTGCCTCTTGGGTTTATTGTCATTTTTGAAAACGCTGAACGAAAACGCTGCTACTTCTTAGCTTGTTGAAAATCAGCTGATTGGGTTAATCATCTAACCCATTCAGCTGAATAACCAAACACAATAAATAGCTTTTTAATATAGTCAAACAAACTAAAATGGTCAATCAGCTAATTTTTAGCTGATAAGCCATTTACCAAACAGGGCCTATACTTTATGGCTCTGTTTGGTAATCAGCTGATTGCATTAGCTGTTAGCTGATAGCTGATTGTATTAGCTATTTGTCATTTGATGTTCAGTAAAATTAGCTGTTCAGTATTAGTTGGTAATGTATAAAATGACTATCGAGGACATGACTTTTAAAAAAATTATAAGGGTATGAATATTAAATATCTTAACTGTTAATATTCAATATTCTTATAAGAATTTAAATTTTAGATATTAAATTCTACAAAAATTAAGATTATAACTTTAATGAGAACATATAATAATAATAATAACAACAACAACAACAAAAAGGTTTAAACTTAACCAATTAGGGATAAAATAAGGTCGCAAGTTAGGCTTTAATACTTTATAATTAAAATTTAAATTTATTCATTAGTATATAATTAAGAAGTTATGCTTTAATACTTTATTAATTCACACGTCTAAATTTTAAATATTTTAACAATTTTAAATACAAAAATTATAATATCTTAATGAATTTATTCTAAAAAAAGTTTAAAAATTCAATTGAAGAATCATGAAGTATTTAATTAACAT
>JANKYE010000225.1:32063511-32074318 GCA_032467995.1 Erythroxylum dillonii
ATGAAAAGATGATAAATATTGAACACACCTAATAACTTGAAGATGCAACATTTGGTTTTAATTGTTAAAGAGTAGTTTAGAATTTAGACTTCAATATAAAATGATGGTCTAAATTTCGAAAGGATTATGATGATCACAAGTCATTTGAGTATTATGCCAAATCTCCTCTAACAAAAACAACATATACCCTCTAACCTTTGACAAAAGAAATTGATCTTAAAATGATTAGTTTTAATAAATCATTTTATCCATATTTTTTTTTCAACATTTATATTGGAATACATGGTAGCATACGTATCACTCATTACATTGCACAAGTTCCAGTCAATAACTTTACATCACACCACACATTACATAGGTTTCATCGGATTTAAAGGAGAGGGTGCCATGCATATAGACATTTTTTATATGATAAGACCAAACATTTTTCTTTTCCTCATTGGTAGCAACTTTCTTCAAACTTTCCAATTCTCAACTATTATTCAGCTCTAGTTTTGACAATGCTGCTGTTCCTATTCTTAGCCCACATTAACATTCCCATCTAGTAGTCATAGATCAAATGACGATGATCTTGTTTATTGCGTGTACCAACCATGACCTTGTGTGAAGTTGCGCGAGCCAACTTGAAGAACACTTTTAGGCTTTAGCACTTGTAGGCATCATGTGAATTGACTTCCATTTTCTGACTTGATGCATCTAACTCCTAGGATAGTCAAAAACAAGACCTTCAGCTACGCTTCTCGCTCTTGCATGACCGAAAAGCTTGCTCACGATAGCCAATGCAAAATCTGGCACTGTAGCAAGTCCCTTGCCTGTAATCACTTTACCATCGATTACTACTCTGGCACCATTAACCATTTCACTGGTCAGCTTGCTCAGGACCGAAGGATGTGCCGTGGCTCTCTTATCCTGTTTCACGGCAGAAGAAACGGCTTCAAAATATGAAAGCTTAAAGGAGGATGAGTTCAGTTAGCTTCATATTACCTTGAGTAAACCCTGTTTTTGTAGAACTGCAGGGGCAGAGCAAACTGCTCCATATATTCTTCCAGCAGTTGCTTGTTCACGGAGCATCTTCTTCAGAACTCTGGATCTTTGCAGCTTGTCAGCTCCACGAATTCCTCCCTGAAGGTTTGTAACAGACCCAAACTCTCTAAGGATACGTAATGGACAATGAATGACTGTTAAAAAGTATATTGTGGGTTGTGGACATACCTTAAGAAAGTCAAACATGCTCAAAAGTAAGCAAAACAAGTATAATAGGGAAGGAGGAGACAAAAACTGAACAAACTCTTTAAGACTTTGGACCACTATCTAGGTATGTATAACTGCGTGGTAGTATCAACTTTCAGTCAGTGGTGGAATCAAACAGCAAGTTCATCAAAGCCAACAAAGGAAGTCGTGATAATGTTAAATGCTAGATAAAACCAAACTCGTTTATCAGAAGGTTATTTTCAGTAAAAAAATTATGATACAGCGCTTTAGGACTACATGCATAAATTGATGTCTTCCTGGAAAATTTATAGGTTGCATTTGAAAAATATGATACAGCACATTATGACTAAGTGCATAAATTGATGTCAACATGGGAAATTCATAAGTTGACAATTTAGTTTTATATGAAAAGGAATGCAAGGAAAGCTAACAAACAAAGCCATGACATGATTCAGCATTTGCCTCACCGGAAGGAGGATTAAATCGTAGATAGACTGAGCAGCATCATTAATTAATTTATCAGCAACAATTTTTGTGCTGCACGACGCCAAAATATGAGCAGATTTTTCGACTGAAGCAACAACTACATCGACTTTTGCTCGGCGCAAAACATCCACAATCGTTATTACTTCAATCTCTTCAGAACCATTTGCAACTGGTACTAGAACCTGAATAACATTGAAGAGAAAACAGGAAACTCCAGAATTCAATAGCAATAAAAGAACATTAAAAACAAAAACAATACAAGTTGGAAATATGGCAGCTAAAAGAAACTCACACGAGGATTATGGTCAACAGACCATTCAATTGTATTGAACTCTTCTTTTATACAGTTACCACCACCACCACCACCACCACCAGCAACATGCATTAACTATTACAAGAATTGAAAAGCATTAACTATGGAGCCTCCAGAAAAAGGTGAAAAGAACTAGCATTCTACTAAAACAGTTTAATAGTTATGGATATCATATTCAGGCACGATAGGCATAATTACATCAAAATCTTTAGGCGGGATATTAAAAATTGCAGAAGTAATATCCAAGCTACTTCAATCATCTACTCTTTCTGTTCTTCTTTCTTCTATTATTTTTAGAATCTTTTCATGGATGTGTAAGTGCCAGTGTGTGTGTGTGCTACCGAGCTATAAATTCATTCTTCCCTGATAACCGTTCCTCGTTGACATTGCTGGGATGAAAGTTGACATGGAAATGAATCTTATCCTACTTTAAACCCTATTAATATCAGCATTAATGATATAGGGCAAACTAAATTTTATCTTTTGGCTCATATACAAACGAAGTCATGAGGATGAAGAACACAAAGCATTAATAACAATAAATAAGAATGCATGGCAGGCAGAAGAAAATAATTCAAAAGAATAGTAGATATTACCAACAATCCACCCAGCTCCTTGGCAACAGACTCCCCAAACAGTTGTTCAACCAAACATAGAGCAAACTGGAAAGAAGTTCCAGGACCTTGGCTTGTTGTAACTTCACCTGAAACTTGAATATTTGATTTGACGGCCCAAAAAGTTGGAAGCTTGTCCATGAATGCAGGGTGACATGTCATCTTTCATCATACGCTACATTTCGTTAAGAAAAACAAATCATTTTCATGCATATTCACCAAAGTTCTACCAAATCAAATCAGGTGAGTCACCTGCTTTCTTCTCAGAAGACCCCATGGGAGAAGTGTTATAGCAGGGGCAGCACATATAGCTCCATATAACCTTTTGTCCTCAGCTTGTTTGCTTGTGATTTTCTGAAGAACCTCACAATCTCTTAGCCTAGCTGAACCCGGCATACCCCCCTTACAAAACCAAAATCGACCAAATTACATATGAAGGCATCAAATTTCAAAGAGTTCTGAAATTATCTGTGCACAAAATCATGTAATTTGTTGTTCTACATGCTGCATTGCAGTGCCAAAGATGAAAAATTTTATTTCTTTGATCCAGTCTCCAATCAATATAGTCTTGTCACATGAAAAACATCTGCACTTGTGTCAATTATTAACTTGCCACTGAATTAGACTGTTTTTTCAGTAAGTTTCCATGCACTACTGCCATTGGAAAACCAAAAATAAACAACGTTATCAACAAAATTTAATAATCACATCACCATGGACCTCTCTTCTTGAAAATCAACAAGGTGTGGCTCCTATAAACAATCCAAGCTTTGTAGTTCAATAGTAAAATTAAAAATATAAAGTTTGTTGCCATTATTAAAAAAATTGAATGTTGTGAAGTATACTAAAGCAATGGATGCTTACCATACCAAGAGATAAAGTAATCAAAGACTACTGTCACTGGAAATTTTTATATGATGCTATCTGTAACAATTTGAAGCTTGAAACAACTAACCGGCAAAGCCACAAGATCAAAAACTTTGTCAGAGCAGCTGGAAATAAAGGTATCAGCGACCAGTCTAGCGCCACCTGCAGCCTTAATCTCAAGCTGTGACTCCACTGAAGCAACAATCACCTCTGCACCAGCTCTGCGTAGAACATCAATCATAATAACAGCTTCCATTTCTTCTGTGCCAAATCCAATAGGAATCAGTACCTGCACGTCCACAATAAAAATTCAGAATCAAGCCTCATAAGAAACTAAAAAATTGAGACAGACATGCTATAATTATCCAATCTAGCCAACTTTTCGAATTCAGAGAAAAAGGGTTAGCTGATTACTCATTCATCAAGGAAACTGTCGAAACATTATTGCTCATCAATCACAAAGTTTCTATTTCTGTTTCCCTGATCTATCTTTTCTCTTCACATTGTTACGACGTTGTTGAAAAGGATGTTCAAAGAACAGAGAGTAGACTACCGGAAGACCAAAACCTAGGAAATGTGCACCAAAAGGCAACTAATATACTTAGTTAAGACATCCTGAAATTAGCTAAAAACCGAACTACTAAATTCATGGATACTCTACTCAGAAAGTATGTAAACAATGACAGTCTCTACCCCATAAGCATTTAAAAAAAAACAGCATATGACAATAGAAAGAATGGTACCTTCTTAGGAGGGACTGGCGAAGTACTACTCTCAGAAGAACTTGTGGCTGGAGCGTTTTGTATTGTCGGAGACACCGTTTTACTGGGTTTGGAGGAAAGTCTCCTTCTGGTGGGTGTTTCATGCTGCGACGGAATCCCCATGGAAACAAAGAACACACTACTAGTTGCAGATGAATTCATGGTAAGGGGCTTGAAAGAACAGAGCTTCGCTGGAACTGTAGCTGAAGCTGAGAGATGACACAACACAGACTCCATCGGCAAAAGCTTCAATCTTTAGCCCCTCTGTGCCTGCAGTCTGCTGTATGTTGAAAACCTGAAAGTGTGTACCTTGAGAAAAACCCAGAGGCAAAAGCCGCCACGTATCTTATCCGGGCATGAACTTACTTTTCAAAGAGTTAAGGACTGCCTCCAACGACAACGTTTCTCGAACTGGCTGTCAAAGGAAATTCATGCAACGGCCATATGTAACCTCTTAAAGATGGATACTTTTGGTACGTTACGAAGCTTAGTCACTAATTTTATTGATTAGAACATGCAAGGAGAAGGAACAAGCTAACTCATAAAAAATGACATTTCTTTAATTGGGTGCGCTTCCTAATTCCTAAGATAAGGCAGAAGCGGATGTGAGCAAAATGGATGTGAACAACACGCAAGCTCCCAGTGCCGGTAGAGCCAGAGCCCTTTTTATAAATCACTGGGAGAGGGAGTTTCACCTCAATTCGTCCCATTTAGCGTAAGAGGGAGTTTTAGCTGAACTCCTCGCACTTAGCGAAATGCTCAGAGTCGTGGCCAGAAGAGCCGTATCTTCATGTTCAGAGTTATGCTCCAAATCTGGAATTCTGAGCCCGATTTATCAAGTCCTCCACAGAAGACACCTCTGCTTGGGAGTCCTCCCTGATGGCCTGGATCGGAGCTCCGAGTCTTTTTCACGCAATTCTAAGGCCATGGAGAGTCTGCTTTCAGAACTTCAAACCCATGTAGAGAAGGTATTTTATTTTATTGGTAAACTTGTTTATGTTAATGTGTTGTTCGTGTTTGTGCGCCTAAGGTTTGCGTCTGAATGACAACTGTAATGTGTTGGGTATGACTTTAAGGTTTTGGCTGGAGGAGGTGAAGAAGCGGTCAAAAGGAACAGGAGTAGGAACAAGCTTTTGCCTAGGGAAAGAATTGACCGGCTTCTTGACCCTGGTTCTTCGTTTCTTGAACTCTCTCAGGTTTGTTGGGATTCCTTGAATAAGTTTATATATCAGTTAATTAGCAATTGTGCGATTCATAACCTTTAAGTAGATTCGCATAAGGAATTTATGCTGTTGGAAATTGTGTTAAAAAGTGGGAGAAATAGAGATAAAAGATTGTAATCTGAAGTATGTGATTTTTTGGTTTTTTAGAAGCATGCTAAGAGGTTAATCTAAATTTTACTATATCTTCGTTAGTTGTTGGACTAATTAGATAATTGCCATTCCATAATTAGGAAGCAGATTCTTTTGTCTCATGGCAAAGTTTGAATCTTTTGTATATTTTTGTGCTTGAGTTGTGTTTTACCCGTTGAGCCAATATTTTGAGGCTGTTTCTCATGTGATTGTTTATAGTATCGGTTGGTTTTATTTATTCTGGGTATCTGATTAAGCAGACGTCAAGATAACATTGACCCTCTTATGGTGAGTGAGCTTTGGATCCTTGAATCGGGCAGTCAGCTGTAACCAATGAAAATTAGTGTATCTAAAAATAATGGAAGTTCAATTACCAACTTGCATGTGGAATGCAGACATGATTATGATGTCTTCCTTGTGTTTTATTTTCTGTGTAAAGCTTGCAGGACACAACTTATATGAATATTCCTTACCATCTGCTGGAATAATCACTGGAATAGGTGCTGTTCATGGACGCCTATGCATGTTTGTGGCAAATGACCCTACCGTCAAGGGAGGGACTTATTATCCCATTACAGTGAAGAAACATTTAAGGGCACAAGAGATTGCTGCTCAGTGCAAATTACCGTGCATATATCTTGTTGACAGTGGAGGGGCATTTCTTCCAAAACAAGCTGAGGTCTTTCCTGACAAGGATAATTTTGGTAGAATATTCTACAATCAAGCAATCATGTCTGCAGAAGGCATTCCTCAAATTGCACTTGTGTTAGGCTCTTGCACTGCTGGTGGGGCCTATATTCCAGCAATGGCTGATGAAAGTGTGATGGTAAAAGGAAATGGTACCATATTTCTAGCTGGGCCACCCCTTGTGAAGGTCAGTTCTGAAATCTCTAGTAGTTCAGATTGCTTCATGTGTTACTTAAGTTTTGTTCCATTGCTTGTTTTCCCAGGAAGTATTATTAGCATATCTGGTTGTATTCGTTTGGAGTCATGTAACCTAGGTCCATATTTGCGTGCTGGGGTTTGTGTGTATTTTTTTCTTAAAACTTAATGGAGAGCTAAAGTAGAAGTTATAGTAGGCTGCCACAGGAGAGGAAATCTCTGCCGAGGACTTGGGGGGTGCTTCTGTCCATTGCAAGACATCAGGGGTTTCTGACTATTTTGCTCAAGGTATATGTTCACTACTGTCGATACAGCATCTTCTGCCTAGGCAGGTCTTTGGAAACAACTTATGGACTTCTTATTCTTAGCTGTTGATATGCCTGAAAACTACTTGTGTTTGTAGATGAATTGCATGGACTTGCCCTTGGGAGGAATATTGTCAAAAACTTGCACATGGCTGGAAAAACAGGGAATATCAACGCATTCCAAAATGTAAATTCCGCATATAAAGAACCATTATATGATGTGAAAGAACTTCGTTCTATTGCCCCTGTAGACCTCAAGCAGGCCTTTGATATCCGATCAATCATTGCTCGTATTGTTGATGGAAGTGAATTCGATGAGTTCAAGAAGCTATATGGAAATGTGAGCATCTCAATCACTTGAATAAAATAACTTAAATTTCCCCTGGATATATGTGAATGATGTAATTAATTCCTGAGCCTCAGATCAATTCTACCCATCTTTCTTTCCGTAAATCTTACCTGTTTCTTCTGCTTGTATCACTGCAGACTCTTGTAACTGGTTTTGCTAGAATTCTTGGACAGCCTGTTGGCATCATTGGCAACAATGGAATATTGTTTAACGAATCTGCTCTAAAAGGGGCCCATTTCATTGAGTTATGTACTCAACGTAATATTCCCTTGGTCTTCCTTCAGAATATCACTGGATTTATGGTATTTTTTTTGTCTCGTCTTTACGTTAACTCTTAGTGCTTTTTGCTTCTTTTTGAAAGATCATACTAACGGAAAAGATCAATGCTCCTTGTATTTGATATCCTATAAACAAAAGCTATCTAGTTAAGTGTTGGGAATCATGAACATGGAAGTTATATAAGTCGCCAACATATGTGGTCCTCAGCAAATGTTTTGGTAGATGGAATTGAGTACATGGTGAAGGTACAGGGGAAATGTATGACAAATTGAGCTAATTCACGGTTCCATCCTAGAAGGAAGCCTTATGTTCTCATTGTTTGTCTTCTTCTAATTGAACTAATTGGTGAAATCTACATTTGAGAATTTGCTTTTCTTTGCTGTCAAGTTACCTTAGGACATGAACATGCCTTAACTGTTTAGTTAGAGTTCTTCAAGCTTTTTGGACTTCCCCTTCTTGAACAAACAATATTTATATTCAAGTTTTATTCAGTTGATGACAGTGATGTTTTATTAAAAGTTTGGTATATAAAGATGATATTAGAGACTTAGACATGGTAATTTGATGGTAATAAGACTTTTGGCTTGCATGCTTGTCTTTGAAACTACTACCTAAGCTTGGTGAGAAACTTAAGGTTGAAGATGTTATTGTTATAATTTGCTTTAGATATAAAATTTCTTTAATAGCTATGCTGTTAATTGATAGAAATCAGGATTGACTTTTGTGTATGGTAGGTTGGTTCAAGGTCTGAGGCAAATGGAATAGCAAAATCTGGAGCAAAAATGGTCATGGCAGTTTCATGTGCTAAGGTTAGTTTCTTATCTCTCAATTCACTCATCTTCACATTAGCATGATTACAGAAGGGAAAAGAAAAAGGAAAAGTATGCAATGAAATATTTGTTTGAATGCCTTTGGAAAATAAAGTTGATGTTTGAGTAGACTTTGAATCTTCCTCTTTCATTGTACGTTATAGTTTCATGTGCTAAGGTTAGTTTCTTACTCTCAATTTGATAGGTTCCAGAAAACAGGTAAGGAGAAATATAAATTTGCTATAGATTTCTGTAAACGAATACAAAGGATAATCTGGTTTCGAGGACCAGGACCTCCAGCCTAGGGCTCACACACTCAACAATATACTCACTGCCCTCCTCTCCCCCATCTATTACTTATTTATACTAAGAATCTGTTAGGAATAACAGATTCGGTTAGCTGACAACCAATTATTCGGTTGTCAGCCCCCTTCCGCAACTAATCATCATATACGTATATATATATATATATTTACTATATATGTAAATTCATTGCTGAGTTGTCCTAGTTCTACCACAATTCACTCATCTTCACATTAGCATAGTTACAGAAGGAAAAAGAAAAAGGAAAAATATGCAATGAAATATTTGTTCGAATGCCTTTGGAAAATAAAGTTGATGTTTGAGTAGACTTTGAATCTTCCTCTTTCATTGTACGTTATAGTTTCATGTGCTAAGGTTAGTTTCTTACTCTCACTCATATTAGCATAATTACAGAAGGAAAATGAAAAAGGAAAAGTATGCAATGAAATATTTGTTCAATGCCTTTGGAAAATAAAGTTGATGTTTGAGTAGACTTTGAATCTTCCTCTTTCATTGTACGTTATGGTTTAAAATAAAAATTGATAGGAAAAAAAAAGAAGAGAAATGCATGTCATTGTAACTGTTTCTGATGAATGCCTGTGCAGGTGCCAAAGATTACTATTATCGTGGGTGGAAGCTTTGGTGCTGGAAATTATGCCATGTGTGGTCGTGCATATAGTCCCAATTTTATGTTCCTTTGGCCAAATGCCAGAATATCTGTAATGGGTGGTGCTCAGGCGGCTGGTGTACTATCGCAAATCGAAAAAGCAAACAAAAAAAAGCAAGGAATTCAGGTAATTTACACTTTTGTTATATGCCATGTTGCCATTGCCTTGAAGATGATATTCTGATTTGTTTAATCCGTACGATTTGCAGTGGACAACAGAAGAGGAAGAAAGATTCAAGGAAAAGGTGGTGGAGGCATATGAAAGAGAGGGAAGCTCTTATTATTCGACAGCAAGGCTTTGGGATGATGGTATCATTGATCCAGCTGACACTAGAAAAATCATAGGACTTTGCATATCTGCTTCATTCAACCGTCCTGTGGAAGATACCAAATACGGTGTCTTCAGAATGTAACCATTTGTCCATGGAGTACTTAGCCTGCCAAACTTTTGTTCTTCAAATGCTTCCTGCTATTGCTAGTACTAGTGCTACTCCTGAAGAAGCCACAAAATTGTTATTCATGTAATTTTCTATTGGTTTTCTTCGCTTCAGATTTCAGACTCAAAGGTCAAAGCTTGGCCTACATGATTCAATACATCGCAGGGGGTTTAAGCTCTACACTTGCTGCCAACTTTCTCCTTTTTAACCATACTTCCCCTTGAAAGGTTGTTGAAAATAATTTGCAGATAATACTCTGGTGAGTAGGCTGCAACTTAGCAGCTACAAATAAAAAGCGCCCGTGGCCTAATGGATAAGGCGTCTGACTTCTAATCAGGCGATTGTGGGTTCGAGTCCCACCGGGCGTGCACTGCGTTACTTGTTTGTTTCATTTATTTATTTACTCCCCTTTCTTGTTTATTTATTTTTATCTTTAATTTATTATGTATTATGCAATTTTAATTAATTAATTATTTTATTATACTATGTATTGGTATTATCTTTTATTTTTATTTTATTGTTATTTTAATGTGATTAATTGTATAAAAAATATCGTGTTTGAATAGAAATTTAAATTTTTCCTTTTTCTTTTCTTTTCTTATTTTTTAAAGTCTATCGGAAACAATCTTTTTATTAATTAAAGATAGTGTTATGTATTTCTAAACTTCTTCGAACTCTTAGTCAGATTTCTATTTGAATGTTGTTGTACAAATTATATATATTTATAATCTTTAACTTTAATATGTAACTTGTAAGTAATTAAAGTTTAGTTTACTCGTCCATCTAAAATAGACTTGGCAATAAGATTTGGCGCTCGAGATTTCCACTAAAATATTGTTGTTGTAAATTGTAATAGTACTGATTATGTATGTTTATAATTTTTAATTTAGTTTACTAGTGCTTCGAAACGTTGAAATAGGCTTGGCAATCAGGTACAAGTCTGTCTCGTTCCAACCTGGCCTAGCCTAAAGTCAATGACTTTGGACTTGATTTTTTTTTAAAATGGTCTTAGGTCGAGTTCATACTAGGGCGTGTGCTGTCTTTTTTTTTTTTCCTATTTCGTTTCATTTGGGTTTAATTCATCTTTAAAAATTAAAGCAATTAATACTTCCTCTTAGTTATTTTACCCATTTTAGTTAAGTTTTTTTTCATTTATTTATTTCTTTGTCCT
>JANKYE010000225.1:32074418-32084840 GCA_032467995.1 Erythroxylum dillonii
TCATTCCATTCCATTCATTTTTAGTATCACTTCCAAACAATGGTCAAAGGAGTCCCTCTCTTATTTTATTTAAACTTTCAAACAATAGAGTAACCCATTTCATTCCATTCCGTTCCATTAATTGTCATTCTATTTTATTTCGGCGTAAACTCCCGATCTTACCCTAAAAACAAATCAATTAATCGTAAATCATAACCTTCTTATTTTTGTGGGTCCCACTTTCATCTTAATTGTTCAATCAAGTACAGGCCTGTAATTTCTGATATAGCTCTCTTCTCTAACACTCCCGTACATTTCTAGCAGAGCTTTTCTGTGATGGCGACTACTTCCACCTTCATTCGCTCTCCTTTAGCTCCGTCACTCTCCTCCGTCTCACTCAGCAACCGCGTGTATAGCTCTACCTTTCTATGTCTTCCTCCGCCAACACCAAGAAGTCTCGTCCTCAAATTGTGTCCTCCTCTTCCGTTGAAGGTCCTTTGCGCTCGCGGTTCTAGAGGTACTATTATTACTACGCTTTAATATCCTCATTTCATCTCTCAATTTTCTTCTGTTTCGTTAAATTTTGAATCTTTTTAATTAAAGATTCAATCTTTCTTTGGTGGCTCTTCTTTTAAATGACTGTTTAGTAATTTTAGCATCCAAACCCTGGAATTTTTTTTTTTAATACAATGAGGTATTTGGAAGTTGATTTTGTGTTCGTTTTGTTGTCTAAGGCCGCTCGGTTGACAAATCATTCCGAAATGGGTCACACTTCGAAGAAAACGATTGGTGAATACTTAAAACGGATACTGAAAAATGGCTAAAAATCGTGGATTGTTTTAATAATATAACAAGCAAGGATTGCTCTGTAATTGTGGTCCGTGATTATCTTCTACCCTTTTTGGGTCCTTTTATTTTCTGATTTATTTACTCATCCGCTAGGTTGTTTTATGTTGAGTGGGAAATTATCAACTTGTTGATTGGGTGAAGCTAGGAAAATGTGAAACGGTTGGATGTTAGTGATTATGCTACCTACAGGTTTTTCATTGAAGATGAGATGCTCGTGCAATGATGTCGATGAAGAACGGATGCTGGGTGTCACTTGATTAAGTTGGTGTGAAGTGCTTTTTCATGCTTATAGTTTTTGTGTACCATCTGGATTTATGTTCGACACTTATCGTGATATTTTTATCTCTATGTTGTTAAAAATTATGTTCCTTGGAGAATGGGTTGAAATATTGGATCCTTCCTCTTCAGCATTGGCTTAATTTATGCTTGTTTTATGGTTTGTCATTGACCTTCTATGCATGAGGTGTTAGTCAGACATATGAAGCACACACATATTGGGTGCATCTTAACATGTTTCAAATATGTTTAGCGGCAGTGGTTACAAAGGACTCTTGGGAGAATTCGATTTTGGAAAGTGATATACCTGTCCTGGTTGAGTTCTATGCAAGTTGGTGTGGACCCTGCAAAATGGTCCACCGGGTGATTGATGAGATTGCTGGAGAGTACGATGGGAGGCTTAAGTGTTTTGTTCTCAACACGGACAGTGATATACAAATTGCTGAGGACTATGAAATTAAGGCTGTGCCTGTGGTTCTGCTATTCAAGAATGGGAAGAAGCAAGAATCTGTGGTTGGCACCATGCCAAAGGAGTTTTATATTGCTGCAATTGAGAGGGTCCTGCAATTGTAAACGCAGGTCTCATGCAAGGAACTTATCCTTTGTCAGGTTTGTTTTTTGGTCATATTCAAGAGTTGTTTCTCGGATTCTTAATTTGCATATAAGGACATTACTTGTACAGTGTTATGAATGTGTGTTTATTGGTTACCTTAGGTGATGAACTTTCACTACCTTAGCACATCCTTTCTCTGAACTTGGGAATTACTAGCATATGTCCATTGGCCTGCTCTTTGTTCCTGAACGTTTTACTTAAGGAGACATAAAAAATGGCTGTATTTTTTCTTGACGATTACTTTGTTTTCTCTCACTTGGTGCTGCATCTATTTCTGGAAAATGGAAATATGACCACAACTGGATTCGAATTCAGTAGGATGATGCATTGTTATAGAAGAAATTCTCCCCTCCTATGATGCAATTATATTCGTCTCTCTTTCTGATAGAACTCTAGCCTTATAAACTAGAGATAATGTATATTATTGAATATATGAAAGGTACTATACTGCTATTACAAGAGTGATTCCACTGGACACCCCTCCCAGAGCTGAATTGCTCCTAAGAAAGAAGGAAATTCTTTCTGTTTACAATATTTCTCTTCTTTCTCCTCAATGCCTCTCTTTCCTCTCCTCCTCTTTCCTCAAAACTACCTACTGAGGCCATTCTGTTACAACCCAGCCCTTGTGCCAATTCAGCTGCTAACTAACTTACTCCTCTCTGCCCCCTCTTTCTTTATTCTCGAGTATACTCTCCATATCCGAGGCTTATTTATGTTTCTGTTATTCTCTCCCCTTCCTGAAGTACCGTCGACATTGGTCCTAATACTTTTCCCTTTCTTGGTGTGTCTGGGATGGTGATCCTAGTCAAATTCTACTCTTTATCTTGATGTAGCATAACATACGTTACAGAGAGTGTGAATATTGAAAGAGGAAATGCCAGGATTTAATAAGCTCGACTCGAACAATGTTATGAATGTTATAAATACTGTATCGGATTTGGTTCCGGTACGGTACTGTATCATTATCGATTAATATCGGGTATTGTTTTAGGTAATTTTTATAATTTATAAAATAGTTCCTAAAATTTTTTAAAATTATAAAATATTCCTTCAATATATTATACTGTATAATTTATAATTTTACATTAACTCTCGTCTCCAAAAATTATATCAATATAAATTTTAAATAATATCAATTTATTTATTTTTATTAACATTATTTTTCACATAAAAATAATTTCACATATTATCATAATCATTTTTCCTTTGACCAATCAAAAATGGTAATTTGCTAAATAATGATATATTTACAAAACTTATGTGACATTTAGAAGGTTCGGGCAAGGGGGCATGTAGATTAACTTCAAATGGCACTTAATATTTGTAAGAACAAACTTCATTTAGAATTTGGTGAAAATTTCATGTGAACAAAGAAATATAAAAACAATAGCGAGAAAAAAAAAGGAAAAGGCTTGTACAATAATTAGCATTAGAAAGTTTAACTAAATAACATAGGTAAGAGCTTAAGTTGTGAAAAATATCTAAGAGAATCCAAAATTGCTCACCTAAGAAAAACCCTAATGAAGCTCGTCAATAATAACAAGCCAAAAGGTGAAAATCAACAATCTTGGCAATTGTCTTTTAATTCCATGATCATTATCGATTCTTAATCATCTTCTTCTCGATCTACGCAAAGTCGAAAACCCTTACGCTCTTTTGACAAGAACAACAAAACTCACGAAGAAAGTTTCAAACTTTTGCCTCAAAGAACTTACAAGAATATTCTCCAATGATTTAATGGGTAAACAAAACACGTCATTTCTTCACCCATTGAAAGTTCTGGAAGCATAACCCATTGAAAGTGATATCCATCAACCATTGAAAGTTTTAGGTTGTGAGTCCCTTCTTATGTGGAAAACCCATTTTGCCCCATCCTTCGTTGGCTTATCATAGCCAACTTCTTTTTCGGCAGTGGGCATCAACAAAAAGATAAGGAAGAGAGAGCAGAGAAATAGCTGTGACATTTTTAGACGACCAAATTCACTTTTTTCTTCGATCCACACTCATCTATCGTTGGATCGAGTTGAAAATTTAAGAGTGTGTTCTTAAGGTAGTCCTCTACATCATGAACGGTCAATTTTTTGTTTGAAGTTCTGGATGTTAAGATCGGAGCTTTGAAATAGTGACGCGTTTTTTGATGTTTTCTCTCCTTTTATGTTCCTAACTATGTTATCTTGTGTAGTTGCTTATTCTTCTTGTTGATGCTAAGTTTGTGTCTTTGAGAAGAGGATATTTATACACTTTTTAATTTAGTGGAGTTATTTTTTAGACCGGAGGTTCTATGGTTTTTTACCCTTGATTTGAAGGGGTTTTTCATGTTAAAAATTTCAGTGTCATTACTTGTGTTTGATTTGCTGTTATTTTTGGCGAATTGTTGCTGGTATTTATTTACTCCTATTATTCAAATAGATTTGGGAAGTTTTGGTATTGTGTTTACACTCCCTCAGAATTTAGCAATACCTAGTCTTTCCCAACATAGTGGTATTATAGCATTGGTTGATTTATTTCTTTTGGTCTATTTGAATTATGGAGGTTAATATTAGTATAACGATTTGCTTGAATGGAGCCAATTACCACAAATGGAAGGGTAAGACGAAAGATTTGTTATTTGTGAAAAAGATGCATTTGCTTGTGTTTGCCACTAATAAACTTGAGTCTATGTCTGATGAAGACCGGGAATTTGAACATCAGCAATTATGTGGTTTTATTAGACAATGGGTAGAAGATAATGTTCTTAATCACATTGTTAATGATACATATGCCATAACTCTATAAGATAGGCTTAAGCAACTTTATGTATCGAAGATAGGAAATAACAAATTATTTTTACTCAAGTAGTTGATGAACTTGAAAGATAAGGAGGACAATGCTATTTCTGATTATTTGAATGATTTTTAGATGTTATTGATCAACTGTCTAGAATGGGTATAAGATTTGATGATGAGATATGAGGACTTTGGTTGCTTAATACTTTACGTGATTCTTGGGAAACTTTTCATGTTTTACTGACCAATTCTGCTCCTAATGGTGTGGTAATCATGGAATATGCGAAGAGTGGTGTTTTGAATGAGGAAGTGAGAAGATCTCAGGGCTCTTCTACATCATCTTCACAATTTGATGTTTTGATTACAAAAGAGAGGGGAAGAAACAAATTCAAAGGTCAGAAAGGTAGAGAGAAAAGTAGAAGCAAGTCATGGTCTAAGTACACAAATTTTGTATGTGATTATTATGGTAAGGCAGGGTATATTAAGAAATATTGCTTTAAGCTGAAAAAGGAAATGAGACAGGAAAAGAAGGATAGTGTTGATTAGAATCGTGTTGCTAGTGTTGTTAATGGTGATCTCCTTGCTGCTTATGATGAAAATGTCATCAATTTGGTATGTTATGAGACTAATTGGGTTGTAGATACTAGTGCTTCTTATCATGTCACTCCAAGAAAGGAATTCTTCACTTCTTACTCCTGGAGATTTTGGGATATTGAAGATGGGAAATGATAGCAAGATAAGTATGATTGGCATTGGAACAGTTTGTTTGGAAACTAAAAATGGTTCAAGGTTTGTTCTTAAAAATGTCAAATATGCACCAAGAACTTGCTTGAATTTGATATCTGCAGGAAAACTTGATGAAGATGGTTATTGCAATGTTTTTAACAATGGACATTGGAAACTTACAAAAGGTTCAACGGTTGTAACTCGAGGTAACAAATCCTATAACTTGTACATATTGCAAGGTTTTATTTTTGAAGGCTCAGTGAATATGGTAGAGAGTGATACTACATCAGAATTATGGCATAGAAGACTAAGTCATATGAATGAGAAGGGGATTAACTGTTTGGCCAAGAAAAAAATGCTTCAAAGGGTTAAGGAAGCCAGGTTGAATAAGTGTGTTCATTGCTTGGCTTGGAAACAAAGAAGAGTTTCTTTTAAGAGATCCTTCTTTGAGAAAGTTGTATTTACTAGAATTGATTCACTCAGATGTTTGTGGTCCTTTGAAGGTAAGATCACATAGTGGTGCATTGTATTTTGTGACATTTATTGATGATCATTCTAGGAAGCTTTGAGTCTATGCTTTAAAGACCAAGATCAAGTTTTTGAGAAATTTAAAGAATTTCATGTCTTAGTTGAAAGACAAACTGGTAAGAAATTGAAATGCATCCGCATTGATAATGGTGGTGAATATTGTGGATCATTTGATAACTATTATAGAGAGCAAGGTATTAGACATAAGAAAATTCCTTCAAAAACTCCTCAGTTGAATGGTTTAGTAGAAAGAATGAACAGAACTTTAGCAGAGAGGTTTAGATGCTTACTTGCAGGATCAAAGTTGCCAAATTCCTTTTGGGCTAAAACACTTTGCACAGTTGCTCATGTTATCAATTCGTCACCACTGTAGCTTTGGATGGTGATGTCTTGATAGAGTTTGGTTTGACAAGGATGTTTCCTATGATCACTTGAGAGTTTTTTGCAAAGCATTTGTGTATGTTTCTAAGGATGAGAGGTTGAAATTGGATTTTAAGACCCGACAATGTATCTTTATTGGTTATGGTCAGGATGAGTTTGGTTATTGATTGTATGATCCAATTGAGAAGAAACTTGTTAGAAGTCGTGATGTAGTATTTTTGAAGACCAAATTATTGAGGATTTTGAGAAGGCAGAGAGAAGAGATTCTTAGAGCAGTGATCGTTTGGTTGATGTTGAGCCAGTTTCTATAAATGATACCCAAATTCAGCTGGAAATGTCCGTCAAGATCATGATGTTCAAGATGACAATGAAGATGGTGATCAAGTGCAAAATGATCAACAAAGTGTAGACGCTTTTGATGCCCCAGTACATGATGTTGCAATGGATCAACAACCAACATCTACAGAGGCTCCAGACTTTTTTAAAAAGATCTGTTAGAGAGAGGAGACCTTCATCATGTTATTCTCCCTGTGAGTATGTACTTATCTTTGAAGGGGGAGAGCCAACAAATTTTGAGGAAGCGATAGATAGTGAGCAGAAGGAGAAGTGGTTTGAAGCAATGGAAGATGAGATGAAATCACTTTATCAAAATCTCACATTTGATCTAGTTAAATTGCCTAAGAATCAACAAGCTTTGAAGAGCTGATGAGTTTTTAGATTGAAACATGAAGATGGTACTTCAGTTCTACGGTACAAAGCAAGATTGGTTGTCAAGGGCTTTTGTCAAAAGAAAGGAGTTTATTTTGAGGAAACCTTTTCTCCAGTAGTGAAGATGTCATCCATTCGAGTTATGTTGGGTTTGATAGCACACCTTAATCTGGAGATTGATAAGATGGATGTTAAGACTGCTTTTCTTCATGGTGATTTAGATGAAGAGATATATATGGAGCAACCAGAAGGTTTTAGAGTCAAAGGGAAAGAGGATTATGTTTGTGGATTAAGGAAGAGCTTGTATGGATTGAAACAAGCTTCAAGGCAATGGTACAGGAAGTTTGATTAAGTTATAAAATAGCAAGGCTTTAAGAAGACTTCCTGTGATCATTGTGTTTATATGCCTAAATTCTCTGATGATGACTTTATCATTTTATTGTTATATGTTGATGATATTATTGTTGTTCATAATACTTGCACGATTACGAACTTGAAGTAGAATCTGAGTAAGTCTTTTGATATGAAAGACTTAGGACCAACAAGGCAGATTCTTGGCATGAGGATTATTTGTGATAGAAAGGCCAAAAAGTTATAGCTATCACAAGATAAGTATATTGAAAAAGTACTTCAGAGATTCAACATGGACAAGGACAAAGATGAAAGTGCACCTCTTGGAGCGCACTGTAAGTTGAGTAGAAAACAGAGTCCTTCACATGAGAAGCAAAAGGAAAATATGCAAAGAGTTCCTTATGCTTCAGCTGTGGGTAGTTTAATGTATGCTATAGTTTGCACTAGGCCAAATATTGCTCATACTATTGGTACAATTAGTAGGTTTCTTTCTAATATGGGAATAGACCATTGGTATGCTATGAAATGGATTAAGAGATATCTCTGTGGGACATCTACCGTGAGTCTTTGTTTTGGAACAGGGAAGCCTATTTTTTCTGGTTATATTGATTCTGATTTGACAGGAGATGTTGATACAAGAAAGTCTACCTCAGGCTATTTGATTACCTTTGCATAGGGAGCAGTAAGTTGGCAATCCAGATTAAAAATGTGTTGCTTTATCTACCATAAAAGCAGAACTTATAGTTGTTGAAGCATGCAAAGAATTGTTATGGATGAAGAGATTTGCAAGAGAACTTGGATTTATTCAAAAGAGGTATGTGTTACACTGTGACAGTCAAAGTGCAATGCAACTCTTAATCATATTCTTCTCGATCTATGCAAAATTGACAATCCTTTTGCTCTTTTGACAAGAACAACAAAACTCACGAAGAAAGTTTCAAACTTTTGCCTAAAAGAACCTCCAATAATATTCTCCAATGATTTTATAGGTAAACAAAACACCTCTTTTCATCACTCATTGAAAGTTCTGGAAACATAACCCATTGAAAGTGATATCCATCAACCATTGAAAGTTCTAGGTTGTTGGTCCCTTCTTATGTTGAAAACCCATTTTGCCCCATCCTTCATTGGCTTATAACCCTCTCACTGCTTCATGCGACATCCCAGACCTAGATATGCTTCACTTTTTTGTCAATCGTTGTGTTCCTTTAATGCAAGTATATATGTACTCTGATTTGTTTGAAGGTCTTAGTTATAAGGAGTTCATGGTCTTTAGATTTCTCTGTTGGTGAGGGAGGAGATGAGGGCTAGGCTGGTTAAGAGAAGAGATAGTAAAATGGGAAAGAAAGATAGAAGACATCAGTGGTAGGGGGAGGGTTGTGGTTGTTTATTTTTATTTTTTTTGTAAACATGTCCTTGTATTTTTTAAAGTTTATTGTGCCAGCCGGTATTTTAAATACCAGCTGGTATCAATTAATACCAGGCAAAATCTCCAGTATTGATGACTGATAAAATACCCGCTGATACCGATTAATAACAGGCAAAATCTCCAGTATCGATGATTGATACCAAACTTATGAGTTTTGTACATTTTTTTTTGCCAATACGGTACTTTTTGGCACGAATCTCAGAACATTAGGCTTGAATACAAGACCTCTTGTAGTTTGAAAGCCTTATAAAGACTCCACAAACCAATCAGATTACCCCTAATAAAACTTCTTTATATCTATAATTTATTTTCTCAAAAAGACCAATTATGTTTTTTTTAAATGAATAAAATGTATTAACATGAGCAAAAGCTAGTTCAACATTACAATGAGTACATGAAACTGACTATTTGTCAGTTTAAAACATGATTACAAAATTTGACTTAAGATTAAAACTCAGTTATAAAATCAGTACAACATATTAGGTATAGAATCCATCTACTTTTTATGTCCGTTGAGAGATAATTTTGTGCATTTTTTGCAATAATTGCAGTTTAATCCAATTAAGAATCTTCAAGGCTAGCTGGTACTTGTCTTCTGCACTCTTCTTGAATAATTTGTTGTTTCTTTCTTTCCAAAGAGTGTAAACTGTGGTGGTGAATGCTGCTTTAAGCAATTTGGCATTTTGTGTAATTGTCCACTGCTAATATATGTTGAATTCTACACCAAACTGCCTTCGAATATCTGCGTAGAAAGAATAGTTGATTCCTATCTTCAACAACTTCCTTGCATAATTCACAAGTTGTTTCATCGATGCCAAACCATCTACTTTTGGTCCTAAGCCTGCTTTTGATCAGTAGCCAAGTGATAATTGAAGTTTTAGGATTTATAGTTTGTTTCCATAGGAGGTTGCACCATGGAACATCTACTAAACTATTTATGATCATTTTATGATATGATTCATTTGTGAATCTTCCACTTGAATTGAGGGTCTAAATGATGAGGTTTCCTTCATTCCTCTCTGACAATTGTGGTAAGTGTTCAACAAGTAAGTGAAAGCTCTAAGGTTCCAAGGAATTTTGTTCCCCAAAAGATTGAGATCAGTTCTTTTATATAAAAGGCTCGCGTATGATTAACTATCGAACTAGAACCATGTACTTTTACCATTTCCGAGCTTATGTTTAATCTAAGAATACGCCATACCTTAAAATTTTAGCAATTGATTGAAAATATAAGAAATCTCTGTTGTAAAGGTAATCTGCCGGGACTCATAAGAAGAAGGGTAATTTATTTTTTTAAGTTTTAATAATTGGATTGGAGCATATTAACGACTTTGCCATTGTAATTCCAATCTCACCATATTTAATGACTTTGCCATTGTAATTCCAATCTCACCACTAATCTGGTCACTGTCTAAACAACCTTATAAATTTTATATGGTCAGAAAATATTCCTAAATTCCCAAATTTTCATTTTCTCTATCTTTCATTTTCTTTTTTTTTTGTCTTCCAAATTTAAAAAATGCTCATCATGTATATTTACCAAAATAATATATTTTAACAAATATTAGAGCATTGTTTAAATCAAAGTTTAACATAAATTTTGGAAAGGCCAAATCATACCTTTTGCCATTTTAAATAAGCTATGTAATTTAATGGTAAGAAGAAAGTATTTATGATTTAACAAAAAATTGTCAAGTTTTAGCACCAACTTGAATTAAATTAGAGAACTTAAACTTTTTCTCTTAATTTGAAAACATTTGAGTAATTATTAATCATAAAATTTTAAGGTTTTTTAATTTTTGTTTTTATTTTAAAAT
>JANKYE010000225.1:32084953-32095614 GCA_032467995.1 Erythroxylum dillonii
AAGAATATATATTTATTGAAAATAAAAATATTATAAAAATAAAAAATAAAATTATTAAGTTTTGAAACTAAAAAATAAAAGACTTAAATAAATAAATTTTTTATTAAAATTTTAAAAATAGAAAACTAAAATTTTTATTCTTGAGAAAAGGGGACTTTTCGCTTATCTTAATAACAAAGGAAAGAATCCGCGGAATTAAAGACTACGACGTCACTGTCGGTTAGGGCTTAATAATCCACTCGGAGCCCCGTTTGGGACTTATACGTACATTTATAAACTCTATCCTATACAGCTCCTCTACAATACTTCCAAGAAAATGCAAGAAAAGCAAGGTCATGTGTGATGCGATCTTCATTTCTGAGATTCCAAACCCCATATTTTGGTAAGTTCAGTCAATAGCCAAAACCCTAAAAACAGGATTCCAATTTCTTTTCTTTGGTCCAGCTCTAGTCCTTCTTATTCCTCATATGTTGATTATATATTTATCTGGTTCTCATTCGATCTTCGATCTTTTATCTTTTTTCTGTTTTCCCTCGTCAAGATCAAACTTTCTTGGTTGTCGGAGAGGACTTGAACCTAATTTAATAGAGGGCATGAGAAGGTACGTCTTTTTCACATCCATTTGTGCTGCTTTCTTTTCTGATGATGGTTCTTCGTTTCAATCGGTAACGATTTGGAGATTTGATGTTCTTTTTTGTGCTGGGTCGTGGTGGGTTGTTTTATAATGCTGGAAAAGTGATGATAATGAATAGGCGATTCTGATTATAGAGTTTGTGGTGCGGAAGAGAGTAATTTATTGACTATTGAGTTTGTTTCAAGTCTTGGGGTTTTTGAGTTGAAGTAAGAGTAATAAAAATATTTTAATTTGCTTTTGTTATCCCTTTCTGCTTCATATCGGAGTTTTAGTTATCACTTTGATTTGATCGAACTGATTTCTTTATTTATATTATGGCTTACTTTGCTGGGTTGTTGCTCTGGAAACTATCTTGATGTACCTGTGAGATTCCATTGCGCCTTGAATTTAATTCCTTGCTTTAAATTTATCAATTGTGGGCATACCTGTTACATCAAGAAATGTAAACATGTTGTCACTTGTCGTGATTATATAGGTTGGAGCTGTATCTGAATTGTTAGTCAACCAAAGCATTTCTCACAATAACAGATATATGAAAGATTTGCTGTTACTGTCTGATAGTACTGTGTAATTGGACTATTTCTGAAAATAATTTGTTGAATGATTACTTCCAGGTATATTTTGTTTATGTCGTAAAAATGCAAAAACCATCATAATGTAATGCCATACATTAGTATGGCCTTGTGGCAGACTTTGTTTCCATGGTTAATGTGAAGTCATGGTGCTCCGCAACTTTTGGGACCCTAGTCTTTTCCTTTTTGCATTATATCCACAATCTATAACAAGTGTTCACTTTATTCGAGCAGTTTGCATTTTGATATTGATTAATTTGAGAAATATAAACTCAAGGTCAAACTTTTCCAAATGGGGGAATGACAAATAATCAATTGAAGTTTCCCAGGTTAATGTTAATGACTAAGATTCTTAACAAGGGGTAAAATAGAATGTCATAAAGTTACACTTATTTTATGTTCCTTTTTAAGGTGTTTGGATCTATACATTTCTTTTCTACAATGCATTGTGACATATTCTTTCGTATGCTTATCATCAGGAACTTTTAGCCCTATAAAAGAACATACAGGATCGATGGCTAATGCAAATACATTAGCGTCAACAATGCCTGTAGATCCTTCTGAACAGAGAGGAGCCCCTATGGCAGATCCAAACATTCCTGCAGTTCAGCCTCGATTAAACCAGCAGAATCGAAGCTCATTTGATGGTCCTGTTGCCATCCTCTGGGACATTGAGAACTGCCCTGTGCCTAGTGACGTTCGGTCGGAAGATGTAGCTGGCAATATTAGAATGGCTTTGAGGGTGCATCCTGTAATTAAAGGAGCTGTTATAATGTTTTCTGCCTATGGGGATTTTAATTCCTTTCCCAGAAGACTCAGGGAGGGCTGCCAGAGAACTGGTGTTAAACTCATTGATGTTCCAAATGGTAGGAAGGATGCCGCTGACAAGGCTATTTTAGTGGACTTGTTTCTTTTTGCCCTTGACAACCCTCCACCTTCATTCATCATGCTTATTTCTGGGGATGTTGATTTTGCCCCTGCACTGCACATACTAGGTCAACGGGGATACACTGTGATTCTTGTCATCCCTTCTGGGGTGGGCGTTTCGTCTGCTCTTATCAGTGCTGGTAAGTTTGTATGGGACTGGCCTAGTGTGGCTCGTGGTGAAGGCTTTGTAACTCCCTCAAAGGCTTTACTGCCCCCCCATGGAAGACCTCTTGATATTGCTGGGTTTCTCATGAGTTGTCATGTAAATGACAACCTTGATTCTCAAAATGAAGAAGAAGCTATTGTATATAGAGGGGTCATGCAGAGCTTTTACAACTCTAGGGATTTCTCTGTAGTATCACAGTCATTAGCAGAGTATAATGGCAATTGCTCCATGTCGTTTCCTTGTTTCCCTAACAGTATGAGGTCACAGAGTCTCCCATCTGGCTTAAATGAAGCTTCAGGAGGTCTTATTTCCCGTGATGATCAGTGTCATTCTACCATGTGGGTTCAGCCAGGGGACATAAATGGCCTCAAGGGACAGCTGGTAAAGTTACTTGAACTTTCAGGTGGATGTTTGCCTCTTACTCGTGTTCCTACCGAGTACCAGAAGGTATATGGACGACCTCTTTATGTGTCAGAATATGGGGCATTCAAACTTGTGAATCTCTTCAAGAAGATGAGTGATGCAATAGCTATAGATGGCAAAGGCAAAAAGAAATTTGTCTACCTTCGAAACTGGAAAGCGAGCCCAAGTGCACCGTCTTTAGTTCTGGCAAGGAACAATAAGAAAAAGGGAATTAGGGATGATAGTTTGGATAATATGCTAGGTGCTGGATCTTCAGATGAGTGCTCAGATGAGGAAAGAGTGGTAGTTGAGGAGAATGAAGAGAGGAGGATCCGAGGTAAGGCCAATGTTGCGACAGAAACTCGATTTGAAGTTGATGACGGAAACATTGAGCAATTCAAGTATGAATTACAGGAGATCCTGGTGAGCTACTCTTGCCGGATCCTTTTGGATTCTTTTGAGGCAATATACCAACAGAGATACAAGAAACCTGTGGAATATCAGAAGTATGGTGTGGCTCAGCTGGAGGCGCTTCTTCACAAGGTATATGATGTTGTGATCGTGGATGAAGACCCAATAAGCAAGAGGAAGTTTCTGACTGCAGTTGGTAGGTAGAAAAACAAAAAAACAAGTTATTTTGACTTGCAAGGCTCGGACAGAAATATATGGAACGTTGGGTTGCCGCTGTCATCCTATTTCGTGTTTAATAATGATAGCGGAATGCTGGTTGACATTTATTCTTATTGCCCACTTCACGGACTCCAATGTTAATCCTCAAATTTCCATGGCAAGTGATCAAACGACTAATTTGAGGTATGATCACATAATTTCCATTTGTCCATCAAAGAAGAGAGAGGGAATGGTTAGTCATTCCCCCTCTGCTGAAAACCGCTCGTTCCAGTTATTCTCTACCTTGCAATGGTGCTTCTGTGGAATGAATTTACGTGAATGTATATGATATGAACTGATCTCGTGTAAATTACTGTTATTTAGACGAATAGAGACTCCCTACTCCCAAACTACTAAACAGCTTTTTTACAGAATCCTTTGGTGGTCGACATTTTAGTTTTGATGTTGAAGGCAACTTTTTCGAGAAAAAAAATGTCAAAGCTTTTATTCTTCGGTGTAACCATCATGTATGAACATGTGATTGATATGCTGTTTTGGCCTTTTCCAAAGAAGATATCTGTATCATTAAATTGACTCATCCCTCAAACCGTAGACTTTGGGTGTTGTGATTTGATCTTTTTGTTGGGAAATTGAGGAGGGATTCCATTTTGTGTAGAAGAAGAATACATGTGAAATTTTTTGTTTTGATTTATTGAAGTCAAAATAATTAATTTTTTATAAAATGGTTAACACAAATTGTAATAAAGTAAAAAATATAATTTGTACTTTATTATAAAGTTTGATTCTTTTTTGTTGTTTTCTTTTTATTTTAGTTGCATTTGTTTAATGGCATTTATTTAATGTTTTGGGAGAATTTTACAATTATTGCTGGGAGGAATAAACAAGAATTGCTAATTTGGAATCTAAGCTTATCTATAATAAGTTATAGATATTTTAGTAATTTAATTTAAATTAAAATCTAATTTTAATTAGAAATTGTAATTCTAACTAAATATCAAATATGTTCAAATAGATTCAATATCTCGATTCCTATTTATTAAATATTAATCAATTATAAAGTTTTCTAAACTTTACAATCAAAACATTTTCTCTCGTTTTTTGAGTGTAACTAATTAAGTTCTTAAATATATAACAATGTACACAAATTATAATCTTAAATTATATTTAAAATTAGGTAAATTAAATTAAATTAATTTATTTTTAATTCTTTAATTGAATAGTTTATATCTATAAATAAAGATTGACATCTATCAAATATCACCACCTCCCAAGTATTTATGAATCTCGAAGTGGTTTTAATTAACCTTTATGTGTATAATCTTTTTGTATAATTCAATTCGTTCATCTTACAATGTTTTGATAAGACATAGAATATAAAATTAATGTTTACTTTGCTTGAGTCAAATCATCTCAGTTCTCCATCATTAATAATCAATTCTATTAATGACATTTTTAACCTATGTACAAATAGTCACTCTATCTTGGCCAAAAATTTTCCGAATTAATATTAATCAAGGATAACGAAAAATTCTTCCTAATTACTTTAAGATGATGAATCCTATATTGATCACTCAATAACCCCTATATAATTCATGCTATATTCAACGATTATCGACTGAGTTATGCTTGACTAAATTAGGTCATAAATAATATCAAAACATAAAAATTTTTATATGAGAAAACTTTCGAGATTTCAAGTTAAGAGATTACTTATATAATTATCACAATGAAAAATTTCACACATAGCAAGTAATATTTAAAATGAAATTCTCATATGGAGTCAATTTAGTAAACTTATTCTCTAATAAGTACGCAAACATTTGCTTAAGTATTTTCATAATTTTTTTTATAAGATTAATACTTTATTTATAAGGAAGAAACATAACGTATACTAGTCTTTTTATATTTTATCAGTGTCCAATCTTAATAAAATAATGACTAGAAAGAATTTAAGGATAATAAATAAATGCAATATGAATCTCATAATAATTTCATTTGCAATATATATTTATCCTATGAGTTTTATTATATACATCTAAATATATATAAGATCAATAATGTTTTTAAATAATTATGTCATTAAACTATAACCTACTGATTGGTTGTAAGCACAAACAAATAGCATCCCATTTATATTAAGCCAATTGTTTAAATATCTTATACCATATCACTATATGACGATTATATTACCATTAAGACAATGGTTTAGTGAGATAATTCTACAAGATTCTTATAGTGAGCAATTGCTTAAATCTTACCAACTTTCATCTTAATTATCTCGATAATTAAGAGAAATTGCCTAACTACATACTTGGATTTTTGATAAAACCTTAGCTTATTTTGCATGCCTAAAGACTCTAATGTTCTACATTACATTACCGTTTGAACAATATAAGAAACTATACTAGGTTCATTAAAGAACTTCTAATCCAAATAATCATTTCTACAAAATGAAAATTTTATTTTTTCTTAATTAATGCTACATTGATACCTTTTCAATATCAAAATAATATTGTTCCAAGTAAAATATACATTGACTAGGATTTACTTCCAAATTAAATATCCTTATAACCTTGAACTCAATATCAACTCAAACATAGAATAATTAATATCTTTAATAATTCACAAGTATTAGATATCTCAAATGCTAAAACCTTTCGCACTTACATAATATGTAAACAACTTCCAATTTATTTGTATTGATCTAATTTCCATAATTAAGTTGATACATTTTCATATCTAATATGAATTGTTCTTAGAGAGCTATATTTTTAACAATTGAAAAATATAAATTATTATTCTTTTTACGAGCAGCATGCCTTTATATACTCTTACTAAAGTGGACAATTACATTTCCACTAACTTTCTTATAGATATGATAAATTTACAATAATCCCTAAAAAAAACTCTTTGAATTCATCATAAAATCCTAACCTTTTAACTATACATCAAATGTATCAATAAAAGTTTCAGTTCCAATTGGATGCATTGTTATGAGATTTGAAGTTTTCAAATTTCATCTTACTCCAACTACTTATATTGACAATCATTCTCCTATAAGTATACATTGAAACAAATAATTTGTTTAATTAGTCTATAAGATTATACCCAACCCTGTAGATATCTGTTAAAAATACATGCTTTAACTAAGCATCACATCCTAAATCATTAACTTTGACTCTTTTAAAGTCTTACCATTGCATATTTAATATAAAATCTTGTTAACTGATTTAATTGGAATGAAAAAAGGTATGTTATTATACTTGGCATAACTATAGAAGAAATAATAATGCATCATACAATATCTAATATTGTATATTCCTCTTTTCACAAATCCATACTTTTATAGAGTTTTAGTTATAAAGGTGTTCACTAGAGAATCTTATTCTCTATAAATAATTGAAAATTTTAAAACTCATTACATCGATTTTATTAAAGTGTTTAAGTATTCTAAATGCTTACTTTCTACTTAGATTTAAAAAATTTGAACTTTTAAAAAATTTTAAATAAAAAATTCATTTAATATATATGACTATGTCGTATAAAGTTATTAGTAATCTAATGAAATATAAGAATAATCCTTTTTATTAATTATTATTACATCTAACACATCACATGTATAAGATTTAACAATTCAATAACATCATGATCCTTTCATTAAAGATTGATTTAGTTATTCTTCAACTCACACACACACACACACACACACACACACACACACACACACACACACACAACACACACACACACACACAAACACACACACACACACACCCACCCACCCACGCACGCACGCACGCACGCACGCACGCATTATGATTCTCACACACACACACACACACACACACACACACACACACACACACCCACGCACGCACGCACGCACGCACCCACACACACACACACACATTATGATTCTCATATGTTGATATAACCAATATAATATAAAATGATAGTATCGATTATCCAACTTTGTATTTTTTTTCATTTACATTAAGCATAAGTCTACCTTAGTCTAATACATACCAACTATTTGTATAAATCTAGATCAACTACTTTTGATCAAAATTATATTTCTTGTTATGCCTTAAACATTGGAATAATATTGAATCTAAATTCAGTATCAATTACTTATAAGCATGAACTATAAATATATAAACTCTATCATATTTTGTATAGATAAGAAAAGACATGCAATCATTTCTTCCAACAATAACTACAGTAAACCCTCTATAAATGAATATTTTTGGGACCTGAAAAATTATTATCTTATATGGAGTTATTAATTTATTGATAAATGAATATTTTATTAATTTATCGATAAATTAATATTTATTAATTTATAGAATAATTTTTATTTTATATTATATTTGTCAAATTAAACAATTAATTTTTCTCCGTAACTAAAAAAAGAAAATAAATAAACAATTAATTAATGATGGTGCATTGTATCTCAGTTTATTAATCTTGTTAAAAACAAGTTTATTAATCTTAAGTTAACGTGATTCAAAATAAAATGCATATAGGTACATTAGAATATAAAGTGTTAGAATATGAAGTGTTGTGAATTGTTTCAAGTACACAGTATTGTATCGAGTTTATAAATAGATACATGTACTTTAACTTCATATACCAAAATATGAAAAATTCATATATTATATCTTCTCTTCTATGGCTACTCATTTGAAAAGTGTAAAAAAGTTCACGCTAACTGATGAGATTAGAAAAACATTATGTGAATACAAAAATTAGCATCCCTCTTCAAGTCAAAAATATTTGCAATAGTGGATTCAACAAAAGTTTGATCTTTTTATTAGTCAATCAACAATATCAAATACTCTTAAAAGGTTAGCAGAATATTTGTCAAAATAGATAACAAATAGCAATGTTAAAAGGCATAAATCAACAAAAATATCCTAAATTAGAAAAGATATTGTATGAGTGGCTTCTCTAATATCAAGAGAAAGTGAGCATGACTAGAGAAATGATTCAAACTAAAGCAAGAGAGTTTCTACAGAAGGTGTATGTTGATGCAAATCCAGAACTTAACTTCTCAAGTGGTTGGCTATAATGGTTCAAGGCGAGACATGAGATTAAGCCTTATAGAAGGTTTGGTGAAAGAGGGTCAATTGTCATGGAGAATATTGAAGAAGCTGTACCTGAAATTTGAGCTAAATTAGACAAATTTCATTAGAGGGATATCTATAATATGGATAAAACAGGCTTATTTTATCGTTTTCAAGCATATCATTCACTAGCTACAAAGCAATTAGAAGGACGGAAAAAAGACAAGGAAAGACTTACTGTTGCTGTTTGTTGCAATGGGGATGGTTCAGATAAAGTACCTCTTTGGATTATTAGTAAGTATGCTAATACTAGATGCTTTAAAAATGTGAATATTGACAATCTTAATTGTCATATCGAGCCAACAAGAAAACATGGATGACTAGATTACTCTTTCAAGAATTTGTTCGTTGCTTTGATGATAGAATGACAGGTAGAAAAGTGCTGCTTATAGTAGACAATTGCCCAGCTCATCCCAAGGTTATTGAAGACTTGAGAAATGTTGAATTGTTCTTTTCGCCTCCAAATACAACATAAAAAATTCAACCATGTGATGTTAGAATTATTTGATCACTTAAGATTTATTATCGATGTCGTTTTTATTCTAGCATCTTGGAAAGCTATAAGATAGCAGCAATAAATCCTAAAAAAATTAATATCCTGGATACTATCTATTTTATTAATACTGCTTGGAATATTAATGTGAATGTCACAACTATTGCAAATTGTTTTTGACATTGCAAAATTCGATCCGAGGAAGGTATACTTCTAGAAGAAGAAATTGGTGATATTGAAGGCATTCAAAGATTAGAGGAAGTTATTTCTAATTTACATTATAGAAATGCTATGAATGTAGAGCAGATTCTGAATTATCCTAGTGAAAATGAAGCTTTAATGGAATCGCCTACGGACGAAGAAATTATTCAAGGAGTAATGGGTATGAAAGATGGTGATAATCAAAATCTAGATGATAGTAACGCTATACCACATGTTTCTCCAAACGAAGCTTTTCTTGCCGTAGAGACTTTGAAAAGTTACTTGCTTCAAAATAAAAAGAATGTGTCGAATGTAGTTTATGCTCTATAAAAAGTTAAAGATGAAATTGAATTCATTTCTCATGAAAAGAAGAATCAATTGGCTATAGATACATATTTTAGGAAAGTATAAAATTTGAAATAAAAATTGTTTAGGAAGTGCTTTATTTTATGAATTATATATGTAATTTTCATACTTATTTAATGAATTATTATTTTATATTTTCAGCGGGCCTCAAAGAATTTTTTTAAAAACTATTATCTTATGCATTTAGTAAGGTTGTTTTTTTTATCCCATTGGTCTAAGTCAGAACCGAAGAAAATTATTATTTAATCTAGATTATTAATTTATCGAATATTCGTTTATCGAGATTTTACTGTATTATCATTCTATAACAAATGCCTTTAATTTTAGTTCACATTTATACTTTTAGTAGGCTAAAATGAATACAACAATTCTATTAAGGCACCTTTTAGTTTTACTTCGTGCAGCCTTTTGTATTGTATCATTATGGTGTTGACATAAATCTTAAATGTTGTTATCAAAGTTTACGAGACATTAGTTTACTCAAAATGTCCATACATTTGTCTCTTATAAAACTTGTCACCAAATTCTCGACAGGGATTATAGAAAAATTGTATGATGGACATACTTTTCCATCAAAATTTGAGGACTCTTTTCAAACTGAACCTATGTCTAAGAAATTTAGTTCACTAATTTACTATCAACTATAATAAACCAAGTAAATTCTATTCAGAACAAAGTATAAATGTAAGAAAAATAAGTATTGGTTATATGTCATGACTACCAAATAAGATTAGGACTTTAATCATTTATTTAGTAGCTCCCACTATTTTATTCAAAATAATATCCCTCAGTACCATTATGAAAGATTAGTCTAATCTCTCTAATGGACTAGGATCCCATTTAAATTTAGTTGATCTTGAGTCACTCAACAAACCAACTTATCTTAAGTTAGGTATATAACATCCTTATCTATCTCATCTCATATGAGCCCTAGATCTATTAGGTATCAATTCTTGCCAAAACATATCATATATATTATTCCTAACCTTGTGTCTAAATTCATATGTATCTTAAGTCACTCATCCAAATCATATAAACTTAGTTAAGTAGGATGTAACATCCCACCTTCAATTGGAAGGGTAGAATCGTAAATTGGCATAGGATGGGTTAGATTGGGAGTGCATAGGATTGTTCATGCATAATA
>JANKYE010000225.1:32099709-32112759 GCA_032467995.1 Erythroxylum dillonii
AATCATGCTTAATCAAAATCCAACCAAAACAATTTATCCTTCGAAACCTCAAAATAAATTGGAAATCATGCTTAATTTTCCAAGAAGAATTTCGGGGGCCAATAGACACAGTTCTGTCGCCAAATTTTTCCTTCTCTACAACAACGAAAATTTTCTAACCGATCACATCATTTCATTGCAAGTTACCGATAGTTTTCGTTACATCTGTATATTTCCATCGCTAATTTTTGTCGAAAAATTTTCCTCCAAATTTAGCAACGAACATTGGTTCCATTGCTAAATTAGTCAAACATAGCGACAATATTGTGTTTTTCGTTGCTAATGTTAAACAGTAAACATTCCGTTGGTAAGTTTCCATCGCTACTTGACAGTTTTCTTGTAGTGATAAATTTTTTCAAAATTTAAAGTCAAATCCAATTTGATTAAAATATGTTTTTTCTCTTTAACCCGTTCTTTGTGTTTGACCCATTATATTCTCAAATAAATTAGCAATTGATATAATTTATAATCATAAATCCTATTTATAATTAGATAAATTAAATTAATCTAATTTATTTTTAATTCTCTAATTAAATAATTAATATCCACATATTAAATTGACTTATAACAATACATTATGATCACCTAAATATTCAGAAATGTCAAAGTAATTTTAATTGACCTTTTTATGCATGATTTCTTTGTATAATTCAATCCCTTCGTCATACAGTGTTCCGATTATACATAAACCATGAAATTAATCTCCACCCTATTTGAGCCCCATCATGTTAGTCCCCCTGCCATTAATAATTGATTCTATTAATGATATTATAAACTATTAACAAATTATAATTCCACCTTGGCCAAGAATTTCTCGAATCAATATTAATAAAACATAACGGAACATTATCCCTAATTACTTTAGGGTGATGAATTCTTTATTGATCACTCAACTACTTCTATATAGTTTATTCTATATCCATAATGACTACTGACTGAGTTACCCTTAATTATAATACATTATAAGTAGTATCAAAGCATAACAATCCCTATACGAGATAACTTTGAAGATCTTAAGTCAAATGATCACTTATATACTCTTCATAATGAGAATTTCCATAGATAACAAGTAACGCTCCAAATGGAATTACCATGTAAGGTTAGTTCAGTAAACTTGTTCTCTAATAAGCACTTATACATTTGTTTAAATATCTCTATACTTAGTTAACAAGATCGACTGCTTCTTTCGTAAGGAAAAAACATAATGTGTGCTTGTTTTTGTACATTCTATTGATGTCTACTCTCAATAGGACAATGATTAAGAATAATTTAGAGATAATACATAAATATAATATGAATATCATAATTATGAACTCATCAAAATTTCATTTGCAAAATATATTTACCCATGGACTTTATCATACACATCTAAACATATATAAGATAAATAATGTCTTTAAATAATTATGTCTGTAACTTACAACTAATGATTAAACTAACACTTTTCTTATTTAAACTCTCAAACTTTTTAAAGGGATAACTAATTCTAAAGTGTCAAATCTTTTGAAAATTTTTAAATCCATTGCTTATATTATTAAGTAGAGAGATTTTTTTAAAGAGGACACCTATATATCATAAAAAATAAAGATTCTATTAGCTAAATCAACAAATTAAGGAAATAATGTTTTGAGCTAAACTGTCAAGGTCTTAAAAAGTTAGTCACTTAACTAAAAATTTTAAAAACTTGGGCACTAAATTGAAAAGTCTTAAAAGAATGGACATTTTTGCATGGGTTATCCTTTTTTAAATTATCACATATTTCTTTTTCATTGTTTGTTTGTTTGTCTTTAAATCCAAAATGACATAGTACATGAATGGAAGTTACATGATAGTTAAACGATATTACATAAGAATAAACTATAATTTTCAAAGTATAAAAATGAACTTAATTAAATATCAAATCTTTAAAGATAAAAATGAAAGTTTTGTTTATATTATCTTCTATAACCTAAAGATAATTGGGACTAAACATTTATTTTGGATGAGTAGAATTTTTCTTTCAATAATCCAACAAGCAATTTCTATACAAATTCTAATTATGTAATTAACAATATGAAAATTAGACAGAAGAACAACACTAACCTTGAAAACAAAGATGTAGCTATATTCTGCTTAAATGTTTTGCACCAACTTGCTTTCCTACTTTGTTTCAATTAGACATAAAATAGGGGAAGTAAGGTAGATACGTACGAAACGTTAAAACAGGAAGCAACATCGTTAAAACTTCAATAGAAAAGCTGAAATCAAACCAGTGAAAGAGCTGTCTAACAAATCCGACAGCTAAGGTAGTTAATGGCTAGTAGTGGCATTTGCAGGTGATCACGTTTTAGGCGATGCAGTTGCAGAGACAATGGGACTTCTAACAACATGTGTTCCGTTAACCTCGTACCAGCTCAGGAATCCATAGTTCCCAATTGAGTCACTCTGGGGAGTAACACCATCAATTTCCATCAAATCTACCTCCACGGTGAGTTCAAACTCGGCTGTGCTGAACAATCCAGTAAAATTGAGTATTGGTGGCTGCACAGAAGCTTTCATACCCATCGGAACTTCTGTAACGGCCTGGTAACTGGAATTGACGGTATCTGCTACATTGGTCAACAGCCTTTTGAATGAAGTGGTGGTAGTGTTGGTCTTATTCAAGATGACAATGAAAGAAGGATAATTAAGGTCCAAACTAGCATATTGACAAGTGTAATTTGTCGTTCCTACGATGGTCTGAATCTGTTCCCCTGTGTAGTTCATTGCACACAAGTAGTTGACGTAGTCCTCAGGCACCATATCATATACCAGCCCAGGGTCCATGGCTTTGTTGGGATCTATGTGGCCTGCTCCAAAATCAAGAGGAGTCCCGGCAACTCCTGTAGTCATGTCAATGATCCTACCACGAGTATTGTCCACAACATAGGCCGTCGTCATCATTGCTGATCTGATGGCTGCTGGACTCCAATCAGGGTAGATGGCCTTTAGCAAGGCCGCGATTCCTGCTACATGCGGACATGACATAGATGTCCCAGAAACAAGAGCATAATCTGTCTGCAGATAATCATTGTCACCAATTGGTGCAAACCCTCTATTAGGCACCCATGCAGCTAAAATATCACGTCCAGGAGCTAGTAAATCAGGTTTCAGAATCCACGGAGATCTAATATCTGGCCCTCGTGAGGAAAAATATGCCACCTTTGGAGCTGGTTTTATCCCTATTGATGTTTTACCAAACGTAACACTAACATTCAGGTTTCCACTGGAATTTAGGATAGAATTTTTCACCAAGAACCCATCTTTTGTGTTCACTATGACGAATGGCAACTTGAAATCATCAACCCGGAAAAACTCTCCGTCATTGGAGCTAAAGATAGCCCCAACCACACCTTTAAAGTCCAGCACAGATGCTTGTGCAAACACATTTGATTCGACATCGTGGTCACAAAAGATAATCTTGCCTTTAACATCCTTGGGATTTATGGCGTTCACTTCACAGATCTCTTTGCTTCTATTTCCTTGTCCGAAGTAAACAGGAATTTCTGACAGGAACAAATTCTCCGGGTAAACAGATTTTCCAATAACGGTCACAACATCATTCCCGATGGTAACACGCGCCCCTAACAAGCGATCAACAGTTCCAGCACCAACTGTCGTGAGCCAAGGAGCTCCATTAAGCATGGTGTATCCATGAGGACCTCCGTTTCCAGCAGAACAAGCCACAAATATCCCCTTCTTGATGGCTGCAAATGCTCCTATGGCTATTGGGTTCTCGTAGAATGGCGTCTCTATGAACCCCAAGGACAGTGACAAGACGTCGACGCCATCTTCAATGGCCTGATCCATTCCAGCAAGCACATCGGTAGCTGCAGCATCATAAGATTTGAAATCCGAACCAAAGAAAAGTACTTTGTACATGGCAATTCTCGCTAACGGTGCGATTCCGATCGCTGTCCCTTTTGCATAACCGAAATAATCAGCCTTTTGCACTGGACTTCCAGCTGCTGTTGACGATGTATGTGTTCCATGTCCCATAAAATCCCTCGGAGAATCATAGTCATCAGTGTTTGATATATTTAATCCTTGTTGCTTCATGCCTTCACTGAACTTGCGAGCTCCAATTAGTTTCTTGTTGCAATAAGAAGCATTGAAATCAGTTCCACTCTCGCATAGGCCACGCCACCTTGAAGGCACCGGAGGCATGTTATTGTCGTTGAAACTCTCACTTTCCGGCCAAATTCCAGTATCAAGAACGCCAATGATTATGTCATTGCCAAACTTGCTAGTTGGCCACAACCCTACATGTTTGTTTAGGCCAAGAAATTTTGGAGTGCGAGTGGTGTGGAGATGACCTCTTGATTCTGGGAATGTGGCAACATGACTTGGCAAGCTTTCTAGTTCTTCGAGTTGTGCTTTTGTCAGCACAGCACTGAAGCCATTGAAAACATGTTTGTAGGAGTAAAGATGGGTTGGTGACATGCCATCAGCTGCTGAGCTAAGAGAGGACAGTGTTGATATGTACCAGTCGTGGTGTGTGGAAAATGTAGATGGCATTGCTGATTTGTCCATGTGTATGATATAGGTTCTACGATCACTTGACAACGATTCTGACATAGCAGTAAATAACAGAATGCAGATAAGTAAGAGATACTTGTAAGGAGGAATATGACCCATTTTTGCAATAGCTCTCAGTTACAAGATGAATTGCATATCATGAGATTTGGGACTGTCATTGACATACTTATAAGGTAAACTGAGACTTTGTTAGTTGGTTGTTGATCGATGAAAACAAGTACAAGGGAGATCGTCTTGTTTGCATTTCTAGTTTAGTTCACACTAACTGTCACCTGGAGTTTATTAAGTTTCGGTGACGCTTGAAAGGCTCGTAAAGAACAAAAGGTTAATGCGAGAACTGATCTTGATATTTACCCTGCCGGCAACTTCTTATTATGTTTGCTGAAGAGAATCCTGTTTTTCTAAATCGGAGACAACTGACTTCACCCAATGAAAGTTTTAGGCATAGATTTAATCGTCCAAGAATCTTTGACAATGACATGAAAAACGTCGTTACATTGACTTAAATATTTTCAACGTTTGTTTTCATCATTGGGTACAATTTTTTTAATCTTTCCAATGCTTCTTTTACTATCGAAGTTCTGCAAGTTAGTAATTGTACATCCCACTATCATTATCAAAATATAATGCACCAATGGAAATGGGCAGGAGGTAGCAATAGAATAGAATTGGATGAATTTTATTTTTAAAAAAAAGCCTTCGTGATCGATAAACGGCAGTGCCGTTCCTATTGTTTTACAGGCATTAGGCAAAATATATATATAAAAAAAAGCTACAACCTATTGACAATATATAAACATAAAAACTTTAAAAGCAAATTTTTATTATTAAAATTTAGTATGTATATATAAGAGACTCAATTTATAAGTCTTACATGCTCAGCAAAATATTAAATGATCATAACATCAACTAATCATATCTTACAAATTTCAGTAACAATAAAATCACTAAAAAAATAATAGTAACAATAAAATAACAATAGCAATAATCGAACAACAATATTAGACTGCAAAATATTAAGATAATTGCACTAACAAATACACAGATGATCATAATTTATGAAAAATAATTTTTTTAAATATTTCTAGATGCAAAATTATTAATAATATTATCAAGACCAACTTGTCTAACATATCCTTCTCGATACATAACATGACTAAACTATTCAATCTTTCTTGTGATATTGATAACCTCAAGTAAGTTTTTAATAATTTTAACTTTGAAAAATATCTCTTAGCTGATGCTAGAATTTGATAAGTAATTGAAATATTGGGATAATAATCTACAACTTTAATAAATTCTAAAATTTCAAATGATAACATTAACTTATTTGACAAAGTCATTTATAGCACTTTTAACTCAGAAAAATATCATTTAAATCCACATCCAACATATTATCATGAGAAAAAGTCGTCGTAAAATTAGTGCAACATTCTCTTAATTCGCTATCATCCAATGACCTCAACTTCTTTTAATCAAATAAGAATAAAAAATATTATCAGATGTCATTAATTACTCCACTATAAGAAAAGTAAGAATTAACGATGGAAAATTATTGACGAAAAAGAAACCATCGCAAATTACTGACGAAAAATCAATTTTTGTCGGTAACATTGACGGAAAAAATTTCGTTTAGTGGAGGTAATAATATTCGTCAATAAATATGGAGGAAAATCATTCTAGCAAAATTTGCGATAAACTTTAGCGACGATATAGAATGCCCATCGATAAAGAAGGCAGGAATTGTTGGCGGAATAAAAAAGTTTTGAGCTTACCGATAGAAATTTGTTGATCGGTAAATTTTCAAGAAAATGACTTAGTTTGGTTTAACACCAAATGATGTCGTTCTTCTTTTATATTAAACTCACCCGAAAGATCCCCCTATTCCACCCCCCCCTGTGTCTTCTTCTTTGTCTGCTTCGTCTCTCCTCTCGTGCGATTTTCTTCTCGCTAGTTTCTTTGTCATGAACTCCTCTTCTTCTCATCGGCATTTGTCTTATCTAGCTACTAATATCGTGTCTTTCAGTGGAGGTATTTTTGCGGCTACTGTCATGTGTTTTTTCGTATATTGGATGAAAGTTAATTTGGATATTTGATTGCTTTCATTTATTTGTATATTTTGTGATTGAAGAACAATTTTAAGGTATAAATGTCAGTGATAGTAGGGACAAGACGTGATTTTGGTTGTGATATTGGGATGAATTTCTTATGCATATAAGGTGTTTGATAAAATGTATGTTATTTGAAAATTAATTTCAGTTCTTTTTTAGTATGAATTTCATAATTTCAGTTCTTAATTTCCCTTGATAAAGTGTAGTGTTAAAGGGTATTGCTTCTTTTATCTTATGTTGACTTAAATGGTGGATAAAAGAGCGAAAAGAACTGAATGTTAAAGGGTATTGCTTTAAGTACCCTTAAAAATAAGAACAAGAAATAGAGATAAAGGGTATTGCTTCTTTACATGTCTATGTAATCTCTAATGTTCGCTAGAGATATTGTCAGTGAGATGACAATCACATTTTGCTTTCGAAGCCACTTCTATGAATCTTTTCAATGACCCTCAAGTCCAAATGGCCATGTTTTATGTTCAACAACGTGAGACCATAATTATCTAAAAACCTATGTGACACCCACTAATCAATCCATTAACTCTCTTAATCTTGTTTTGTAATGTAAATAAAAGTTGATTAGGCTTCCACTTCATGGCCTTTATCAAGCAAACTCTGTCAAAAGGCATAGATCAACACTTATTGAGCTTCTTAACGAAAACATTGGCATTGTAGTTGTTAGGGAATAGTTGTCACCTTTCTACTTCCCGGCCAAAACCTTATAGCGTGTTCTGATATACTCAATCTACACATTTACATGTATTCTTTCTTCAGGAAAAAAGTTAAAAAAAAAAGCTAGATGTTAAGCTTATGTTTGAAACCCTTTTACTAGTTCTATATATATCATGTGGTAAAATTCTAAGTTTTCACTACATTATTATAACTATAGTATCAGTATATATATTGAAATGAAAATGCTAATCATGAGAGAATTGGAATTCCAATCAAATAAAAATTGGATTTTTCATTCCAAAAACCAAGATTCTGAAGTAATTTTCATATTGGACTAAGAAGTCTGGAATAAGAACATAAAAATCCAACTTCTGTGCAATTTATTTGGTGGAAAACATCACCTGGAAAGACAACCAAAACAATCGACTGATCGAAGAATCCATCCATGCTAGTGATAATTCATCAACTTGCAGTTTGTCTATATTGCATTTACTCCCTTTATATATAGCAATCTGCTTTTGATTAATCTCCAGGATGCAAGTAAGTAGACTTAAAGTGGTTTTATGACGTTGAATCAAGAAGAACAATTTTTCAAAAGTGCAACCCAGCAACAATCGACTGATCGAAGAATCCATCCATGCTAGTGATAATTCATCAACTTGCAGTTTGTCTATATTGCATTTACTCCCTTTATATATAGCAATCTGCTTTTGATTAATCTCCAGGATGCAAGTAAGTAGACTTAAAGTGGTTTTATGACGTTGAATCAAGAAGAACAATTTTTCAAAAGTGCAACCCAGCCACATAAAAAGATGATATTACAGAAGCTGTGACAATAAATCTCATATGGCAAGGAGGTTTTAGTAGTAGTTATACCATAGGAAAATTTGATGTTTAGTTCCCCAAACAAAGGAGACCAAAAGAGTAATTATTGTTTATTCTTATTTTCAAGACTCTAAGAACTACGTACCAATCATGATAGCCATTATGATGCTACCATCCTGGTCCTCTTTGGTTTCCTACTATGCCTCCTTCTCTGCATTAATGAATAATGATGTTGCTAAGAAGCACTTATAAGGCACTGATTTATGGGAAGTTAAAGAGTATGTCAATAATAAGCTAAACTATTTATTGTTGACATGTGTGACTATTTAGATCATAACCAACTCATTGAATTTGTAACCATATGCTTCTCTAGAAAGATTTGACCTAAAAATAAGAATAAGAAATAGAATTTAAAAAACAAGAGGATTTGATGAATTCCATTGTTCACCAAAAGGAGATTGTTGATAATTTTGATAGGATTGAGGTTACTTGGGGGCTTTTTAATGAAAATGATGATCAAAGTGGTGGAAAACAAAGATGTTATACTAAAAATGACGATAGATACTTCAAGTTTTAAAGAGAAGGATAGAGATATGGTCTTTAAGAAGGACTTGATTTATATACTATGCACTTATGGAGCTACTTTAAAGTAAGAAGAAAAGGTCTTATAGCTCTTCACCAAGAGAAGCTACCGAGCAATTAGATTAGTATTAAGTTTGACAATTTGTCCACATTTGACACTATAATGAATGATCTAGACATATTATTATTAAAGAAAGATTTCTACAGAAGAGTAGGTAAGGTTTGAAAAAAGGGTTATCTATTATATGGTCCTCTTAGAACTTAAATCAAGTTTAATTGTAAGAAGCTAAGGCCAATTACTTGAAATATTATATAACTTAACTTGGAAGTGTTAGGTCGGATGATGATTTAAGGGATATGTAACTAGATATAGGAAATAATTTTCTAATAGTTATTGAGGATATTAATTTCAATCAAGAAGCATGTAATCGAAACGAGGATAATGGTAATGATGAAAATGAGAAATATTAATTCAAAGGATGGGATATGAATTTTAGGTTGAAATATGCCACTAAAAAGAAAACATGATATAATGAGACCAAGATTCAGACCACGATTTGGAGCCAGTTACTGTCTAAGTGAAGCATCACATTCTGCAGCTACAACTGAATTAGATGCTATACCTCCAGCTACTACTACACTTGCAGATGAGGCATCCGTGGTCACCAAATAAATAGGGTACTTGTAGTCATTTTATATGAATTACAAATACTTATTATGTACAAAATAATTTTTATAGCAATTAAGATAATTTTTACTTTATATCATCAATCAACTTTCTGTTTTAACAAATTAAATGTTGAAACAAATCAAAATATTATCAACAGATAACTCATAACTGTTTAAATTATGCATCAACCATAATATCATCAAATAAAATTTAATGCATAGAAATTAAAAAATATATATATTTTTTAGTAAATTTATCGACGGATAATGAATAACCATTGGTAATGACAACATTAACTTACCAATGGAATAACTAATTCCATCGGTAAGTTTGCCGACGGACATATCGTATCCATCAGTAACTTTATCGACCGAAGATAACACAGAATAATCATCGGTATATTTGCCGATGGTTACACAAAATTTTTGTCGGTAAATTTGTGACGACCATTTTGTGATTCGTCACAAATTATTACCTACGACCATTTCTCTGATGCCTTTATCCGTCAGTAAATTCCGTCGCTAACTAGGCTTTTCAACGAAATGTGTAGATGTTCCATCGGTAATTTCTATCGCTAAGCTTCATTTTTCTTGTAGTGTTCAAATATATTCTTCAACGAAGCAATTGCCATATCCACAACAACTAGAAAGTAATTAACTCTGAAAGAATCCTCGGCTGATTGTATTTCTCCATCGTGATCAATTTCATCAAATTGTTTTTTTCCTAATAATACAACATCTGGTTGGAAAAGTAGGCTTTACATTCATCTCATATACAAGACTTTTGGCAATATTCATATTAGAGCCAAACCCTTTATCACTATATTTCTAAAAAACACCACCACACCTTCTAATTGCTTTATGGTAGTACTAATACACATAGATTTAGATTGCAACTTTTTACTCACTATGTTAATAGTGAATAAAATATGATACCAAATAACCATACCAAGTAAAAACTCAAAACTCTCAAGTACATTAACCAAACTTATTGCTTCACTCTTTCACTTGACATTATCACAAGATCTAGATAATTTCATCAAAGCCAATCTTATTTGAGGAACTTGAAATCTAATAGCTTTAACACTTTTTAATACTTTTTATTTGACTCTCTCAACGAGTGTTAGACAGTGATTCATGGTTAAGCCTAAAACATTATTAAATAAAACCTTCCACCTTTTAGGAGAACTTGAAAATAATACATATATACGTTGCACTGCTTCAAAAAATGAAACAACTTTAACACAATAATGTGTTATATCACTAAGAATAAGATTAAGATTATGACAAACACGTGACATATATAATACTCTCGGATTTATTTCAAGTAATTGCTTTTGAACCTCTTGGTGTTTTCCCTTCATATTAAAACCATTTTCATAACATTGACCTCTTACATTATAAATATTAATATCAAGGGACTTAATGCATTCAACAATTCATTGAAAACTTTTAGTCTAGATGTGTCATCTACCTTCAAGAACTGTAAAAAGTACTCCTCTATTTTTATTTTTTATTTGACATATTCACATATTGTACTAACAAACTCATTTGTTTTTAATGGCTCAAATCTGGGGTACAATAAAGAATAATAGAAAAGTATTTCGCTTCTTTAATGATCCCTATGATAAACCTTCTAACACCATGACACAATAAAGAAATCAACATATTTTGAATTTTGTGACCAAGATAATGATGATGAATTTCATGATTTTGAATACGTATAATATGATCTTACATTATTACATCAAATTCAGCAATCATCTCAATTAATCCTAAAAAATTACCATTACTTCCTTGATAAAGTTTCTCATTAGATCCTCGAAAAGCCAAATTATATTTAGCAAGATATTTCATAACATAAGCTATCTTATCAAAACTTGTCTCTAAAGTTCTTTCTCTTTTATAGTTTCTTCTTTATCAACTATTTGATTTTTGCTCAATCTTACTCTTAATTAATTCCAAGTTCTCGTATTAGTCATATACTCAATGCAATTCTCATGTTCTTCGACTCTCACTAAGATGCTTCCAATCTCTAAATCCATCATTTGTTAATGCACTTTGTTTGCTATTAGATTTGAACAACTTACAACAAAACACAATAAATTTACACTAAAATGTCCCTTACTTTATTAGCAAGATTATCCTAATTTCTAAGATCATAAATATCTAATGTAGGGATTAGTTGTTCATCTTCCCTTGAATTTTCTAAAGTGAATGTATTTGGTATATAATCATGCTCACTCAAATTTCTAATATCCTCATGAATATAAATCTTATCACTTAATTTTTCTTTATGATGTTCAAAACTACCTTCACCTAATTCCTTAGGATTCTCACTAGAAGAGCCCACTCTTTTAATAAATTTATTAATTGCTCCTTTTTGAGATTCTATCAAGTGTTCTACTTGTTTTTTTAAAAAAATCTTTTTTCACTTCTAGATAAATGTTTTTTGGCAACATAATATAAATGAATTTTAACACAATTGAACTAGAAAAAGAACAAAAGCACATTTATAGAACTGGAAGAAGTATGCAGGTATAATAGAACAATAATAGTTTAACAATATATCATAAAAATATATCCATGTTATTATATCTATGGCAAAGGAAAAAATAAATAGCAAAATTTAGTATCCAATATTAAAAATGAAAAAAACAAAGAGCAAAATTTAATGATAGAGAAACACTAATTTCTAAAAATACAAGAAATTAACATACTTAGGAGAAAATATAGTAAATTATATTCTAAGTTATTAAATATTCTAAGTTTGTCAAGTCAAATATTATCATATTCTTGTGGAAATGTTTGAATATTAATTTTATTATATTTAATTATAATGACATTTTTAATATAATGATACAAATTTTTATAATTAAGGAAATCATTTATGTAGTCTTTAAATTGAGTAACTTAAATTATTTGATTTAGTCATATTCTTACTAAACTTACGTGAACCTCTACAAGAGCACAAATCCAACAATTATTACATTACTTGCGGTAAAGTATAATGAAAATTACAATTACAAAAAATAAATTATTTATAATGTTTAACTATATATTTTTATAAATAATAAGTAATCTAAAAATATAAAAGGAGAAATACAAATAAATATGATATCATTTAATATTAATGTTCCAATTTAAAATGCTAATATAATGTCTACGTTAATGACAAATCACAAATTAATTATAACATAATCAAATATTTAATAAGCCAAAAATACATAAAAATAAGAAACTTTACCTTTAAATTATCACTCAGAACTTAGAAGACAGAACATGAAAATTTTTTACTACCAAATTTTAAGTTTAAGTATCTTAGATTCATATGTTAATGAAATTAAAGTAATTAGAGTGTAATAAATACACCTAAATACTTCAAAACTATTTATAAATATAACAAAGTTAATGAAAGTTATTAACGTTAGCTTTCAACCTTGGAAGCATGTAATACCCAGCATCTAGATTACCCGGTATACCGAAATAAATCAGTATTTAAGATTGATGTCATTAAAATCAGAGCAGTGAATAATAATTTTAGTGGCATCAAATTAATGATGTATAATATTTTTCGGTGGTCACAGGAAGTTATTCG
>JANKYE010000225.1:32112859-32130759 GCA_032467995.1 Erythroxylum dillonii
TTTTGAGAATTTTGAAAGAAACTAGAGTTTTGAAGGAAACCCAGAATTTTGAAAGAAGCTAGACTTTTGAGAGAAACTAGACTTTTGAAAGAAACTTAGAATTTTGAAAGAACCAAGAATTTAGAAACCAGATTTATGTTTTCCTTGAACAATTCATATTGAGCTTTATTATTGATACTCATGTGATTGCCGCAATTGATATTACTACCTGTTCACTTATTGATCATATATTGTTGCTTAGAATGTCATAAACCATTCTTTTGAAGCTAGTCTTGTGTTACCTAGCCTCACAAGCATGGTAGTATGTTCATATCTCACTGAGTCGCGTTGTAGACTTACACCTCACTATCACCATTTCAGGAAATTAGCAGATCAGACAAGAGAGAAATCCAAGCCTTGTGAGACTCGCTTGGATAATCAATCAAGTAAATGTTTTTGGCATGATGTAATCCATGGTTTGTCATAATCATATGTACATATAACCTGAATGGATTTGTTATGGTATTGAGAATGGTGTCGGTTGATGATTTGAGATGGTCATAGATTAGTTGTTTTTAAGTAGATAATGTATGTGAAAATTGTGGTTTGGGATCCTTACTTCTTACAACCTATTAAGCAGATAAACGAATAGTTCATGTCGGTTTTCCAGTAGATTATAGAAAAGTTGGGCTTACTTCGGGTTTTGGTGGCATTAAGCCTCCCCATTCCCTAGTGCCAACACGGTTCAAAAGAGCGGGTCGTGTCAAAACAACTATATTAACTTTCAATCCTAGAAGCTACTATATTGTCGGAGATAATATAACTTCCTTAACTTCCAAGACAATTTGGGAAGCTAAATAGCTTCCAATGTTAACTTTCCTCTTATTGACATTTGTTACCCTTTTGGAATGAATAAATGCAAATAGATTGAAGGTGGGACCTCTTGAAAGCTAAATAACATCCAACATTAACTTTCCCCTGACTGACATTTATTATCCTTCTTGAATGAATAAATGTAAATAGATTATTGATGGGCCCTTCATTATGGTGGAACCATGGTAGGTGCCCTGCCTGTCCCTACCTAGGGCCGACACTGGTGAATGATAGTCATTGCATGCCAAAGTTATTAAAAATTGTACTTACTACTTTAATTATTTTAGAATCAGTTAATAATCAAGATTGTAATTGACATGAGTAAACACAAATATATCAAAGTAACTAAAATTTTTCGAATCGCTTCTAAATTTCTTCTTTTCCCCTCATATATTCATTATTTTCTTGAAGCCTTTTCTGTCGTTTGATCTACAAGACAACTTTAAAAGAATTTTTGTGCCATTTGTCATTGTTATATGTTATTTGCTATTGTATTTTTTTAATTTATTAAGTATGCAAGTGTCTTATTAAACAACTATTTTTACTTATTATTGTTATTTCTATTTTCTCCCATAAAGTATTGTGCTTGGATTAAGGCAAGGCTCTAATTTTTTATATCACAATCAACTATTATAATTGTTAGTCCAATATCTAGACGTTTGTATTAGTTATAACTATTTTGACATTTATATTGCAGTAGAGGTTTAGAAACTTTTATGGTAGTTTATTTTTAATTTGTAAAATAAAATCTAGTGATTAATATAAGTTTTGACTTGTTTATATTTTTAGTGAAACTACCATTATAAGGAGGGAAGACGAGTTTAAATAAAATAATAAAGAAGAAAATTAAGTATTCAAGTGCCAAAGTTGATATTCTAGTGTGTCACCTATCTAATTGGTGTATAGTATAATTTATTAAGTGTGTCGGTTTTTGTTTAGCATATGGTGATATATGTTATATCATCTAGTGATATAATTTGTGTAATGTAATAGTAATTTTTGAATAATGTTGTTGCTTTTTTGGTATAGTATAGTGGCACTATAGAGATAAGTAATGAAATAAAGAATGAGAATATTTCTTTAGATGTGATGGCCTCACATAGTGGGTAAAGAACATTAAGACATAATACTTAAAACAGGAATGAAGTTTAAAAATTTTGAAATGATATTTGATTTGTACTAAAAGTATGTATAACATTACAAGTTTGCAATAGATATAAAGGGATGAAAAAAATGAGAAAGGAGAGTTTAAGAGCATAACATTTATTTGGCTTCAAAGATAGTTGAACAATTCATGAGGGTTAAATAGAATGAAACCTAGTAAAATAATTGGGTGTAATGCTTGACTAAATTGTTAGTTGGACGACATTATTTGGACTATAAGTAAATTTGAAGATTTACACAGCTATGATTTGATTCCAATTAACACAAAGTTTATGAGGCAACATTAGGTTGTGAATAGCCAAGTAAGGTGTAGATTAGAAATGAATGACATTTTGTGAAATCATGTTGTGCGTAAATATATGGTGCATTGTTATAGTTGTAGGTGGATATGAAAATATGACCTATTTATAAAAGGATTTTCTCAATCATATAAACAAGTTGAGATGAGTGAGGCTGGAAGAAGGAGATTTAAAAGTGGCGTAGAAAACGTTTATTTGAATAAAATAAATATTACATTTTTCTCTAGAATTGACTATAATGAGGAAGAAAGGTTGAAAAATATTTTTTGGGCAGATGTGAGGAGTTAGGTAGCTTATGTTGAATTTGGTGATATGATCACCTTTGAAACCACTTATTTTTATTAATATAAACCACTACAAGCAATTTATATTGCTTGGTCATGCATTATTAGGCAATGATATTACTAATAATTTATACTGCATTCTCATACATGGTTAAAGTGCATCAATGGAAAGTCACCTAAGGTGACAATTATACATAAGTGAAAGAGTATAGGTAATGCTATTAAGTTAGTATTTTCTACAATAAGACATAAACTATGTCTGTGTAATATATTGAAAAAAGTACTTGAGAAATTTGGTACATATAAGAGTAAAAAAAGTTAAAAAATACATTTATGAATTTTATGTATGAAACCAACAACACTATGCAATTTATAAAAAAAATGGAGTGAAATGATTATCAAATTTGACTTAGAAAATAATTCATGGTTAAGTCTCTATTATATAAATGTCTAAAGTGGGCTAAAACATACATTAGGGAATAATTTTATTTGGAGGGAGGGGATGGGAACGTAGACACATAGAAGTGAAGGTATAATGCTTACTTTAACGATCATATACCTGCTCTTAGTATATTGAGACACTTTGTTAAGCAATATGAGGAACTAATTAGAAAAAAGGTTGAGTGTGAGATGGAATTTGATACTTATCTCCTTGATTAGTGATTTGATATTGAGAAAGAATTTAAGAAAGAATGAAACAATACCTTGTTTCGTATTATATAAGAAAAACTAATAAGTGTGTAATATTATTAGTCTATACACAGTTACATTAAGTGATTTATTCCCATTAAAAAAGTCAAAGTCATGTTGTCTGAATTTAAAGGAATTATTTTGCAACATGCTTAAAAAAAATTTCGTAGGTTTAAGATCGAAAATATTCCAAAACTATCTATGTATTAGGAGGTTGCATAAGCATGTGTTTAGTGGCATACAAAAGTAAAGATAGAAAATATTCAAGAGGATAATGATATTAATCTTAGTAGGAAAAAGAAAATGGAATTAGATTCCTGTAAGTCCTTTGATCGTATGAAAGGTAATGAATCAAAATTTGACTATTTGTATAATACGTTAAAAGAATAAAGTAAGAAATTTATAAGAGCAATTGCAATTAATTCAGGGGATTTTGATGACTATTTTGGGCATTACCAAATCCCTCTAAGATGTATTAGGTTAAAGACCTAGTTTTCTTCAAGCTATAAGGTAGACTAAGAATAAGAAGGATGAGATCTTAAATGGAGGAAGTTAAAAAGAAAAAAATTTAAAAGGAAGGTTAGTTATTGAAGATATTGACAATAATAATTTCACATGAAATTTATTTTTACTTTTCACAATATTACAGAATGATTGATTATATATCTATTTGCTTATTTGAATGTTCTTACTTAGGTATGATGGCTGAGGAGGGACATTTGGATACATTTAACAATGATAATAAAGACAAGGTTTGAATTATCATTTTATTTCATACAATTAGTAAGTACAGTATGATGTAAGATTTGATAGAATATATGTATAGGTTATCATAAATGTTTGAAATGGACAATTTATGAAAGTAATAATATAATTGTTTCCAATAGAAAACTTCCTTACCAAAATTTAAATAGATTATGAACTCAACTTCTATCATTTATGCTGAATTAATGATGTTCATACAAAGCTCTAGAAGTAGCTGATAAGTTTAACTACCAAATATAGGATGATAGATTTAATATTATGTTTGGTGAGTTGTGAAAAGAAGAACCAAAGCTTTGAATGAAAGATAATGTATGACAAACAAAATTATATTCTTATATTTCTTCCTAAAGTTTTGATTAAAAGTACTGAAGATTATGTCTGATATATTATTCATTATTTGGTCATGGTGTAAATCATTTTCTTTGTTAATTGAATGATTCCTATAATGTAAATTATTTGCATATAAAGGCAATTCCATCTACTTATAAGCACCCTAATTAATTTGAGGTCTTAGTACATTGATATATATGTTACACATACCCAAAAAAACGATTGTGTTAACACATTGTTCGTTATTAGAGAAGATAAGAGTAGTAAATGACATATAATATAATGGTGTTCCATTGTATATTTTCCTACAGAGCATATAGGGAGTACTGCATACCTTGAAACATGGGCAAGTTTATGCCTGTGTTGGTTTATACATCAAGTTTGTAGTTGTATATAGTTCTAAAGGCATTTCGTTTGTGACCATATTAATCTATAAATCAAGTTTATATACCATAAGCATGGTCATGTTAATAGCTATAAGCAAATAAAGTTTGGTTAGGCCCAATTTGACTTGATTAATGAATTTAACGTGATTAAACCAAAGCTTAGACCATGTTCAAACTTTTTAGCCAAAAAATTTAGGCTTTGGGATTCTGATTGGGCTCAAGTTCGACATTTTAGGCCTAAACCAACCAAAAGCCTATCTAATTTAATTCATTTCCTCTTTTTTACTTGACTTTATGTTAAAAACAAGGAAAAATCCTTACCTGTATGTCTCTTCTCAGCTTCTCAATTCTCTCTTGCATTTTCTCCTTCTTGTAAAGAAAAAAGGTAGTTGAATGAGTTTATACAATTACTGCTTTATTCGTGATTCGGTAAGTTTATGTGAGGCTCAACTTACTAATCATTGCTCTTACTCTAGTATTGCCCACCAATAATATTTGAAGCTGTGTTATGGAGGCCAACGATGTATTCATCTCGTTGTTACCATGAAGATGGCAGAGAAGGAGCTAGGTTGTTCACTTCTAAATCTAGGTCTTAACCCTTCCCTTATTTGTCTATTTCGCTCATTTGTATGGTGTTTCTTTACTTTCAAAATTCAATCTTTTTGCTTAAATCTAAATCTCTTTTTAAGTGGGTTGTAATGGAATTATGATTAATGAACAAAGGTTTTTGATCTTTTTGTTTTTCTTCTTTTATTTCCTTCTATAGAAACATTTGTATTTTTCTTTTTCTGCTCCTTCTCATAGCTTTTATTTTCTCTTTCATGTCCATTTTTTATTTGGTTTCCATTATCTTTTATGCATGAGCATCATTTTCTTCTAGCCACCTCCCCTACTTGCGCTTTCTCTCTCTTAGGAGTTTGAATGACAACATTCATCATTTTTAAGAGTCTGGGCTTAATCAAGCTTTAGGTGCTTTGAAGCTCAATTGATATTCAGGTTAAGCTTGAGTTGAAATAAAAAAAATTGGGCTAAGTCGGGCTATAGATTTTAGGTCTGACTCGACTTATTGTCAATCCTAATTATTTATGCTCTTACATGGATAAGAGGGAGACTAGTATATTTTACTTTTTGTGCCATCAATTTCATTCTATCTAATTGATTCATAAAAATATTAATAGTTCAAAGTTGATATATTATGAATATTTTAAGGATGTTTAAAAATATTAATGATATCAGTTATAAAATCAAACGTAAGGATCAACTACTTTATGAAATTGGAGCTTAAATATTTTAAAAGCCACGCCATAATTTACCTAATCTTAGAGAAATTGTGGAATTCAGTTATATTTGTGACAATATAGTTAAAATTGTTGTCGTTATAAATATTTGAAAATTTTTAAAATTCTATAAAATTGATGATTAACTAATGAAATTAGGAGTACCTTCAAATACATTTAAAGTTATAGTTTCAAGGTTATGATAAAAGTTTTTAGTTATTGCACTTTTTGTAATTTAGGAATTTGCATGTTCCATTAGGTTTTATATAAAGTTAAACCTATTTATTTATTGTTATATGAATTTATATGTTCAATTTACTTGTTGCATATTTGTAAATCCATAATTACTTTTAAATTAATTGTTTAAGAAAGCTATCTTAAACTTTTCAATCAAAGTTGCATACCTTATTGTTAAATAATTTACTTGCTTTAAGCAAATTTATTATAAAATCTTGCATAATTCAATATGTTTTGCATTTCCATTAACATTATTTGAAGACATGACTCATATCTTACATTTAAAATAATTTTTTTATTTTTTTAGGTTTTATAACTTGAGAAGTCCTAATTTGAGTTCAAAAAACACTATTTTTAAAATCAAGTTAGTGTATATTTGATTCAATTAGAAGTTGTTTTTATATTTATAAACTTTTAGTTTCATCTTGTTAGGTCAAAAATTTACGATTTTGAAATTGTTAGGTTAATGCCTTTTTTTAATTTGGGAATGTTTGTGTCTATGATTTTTTTATATAAATTGAACCTACTTAGGAATTATATTTTGCATGAATATGTTTTTTTTTTAATATTCAAACACGAAGAAGATAGGCTAGATGACTAGTTGTACTTGGTATGGAACATGAGCATGTGAGTGCTTGTGTTCCCCTATAGAGCATATAAAGAGTAGCAAACACCCTGAAACACAGGTGTGTTCTTATATAAATGTCTTTAGATAAGTTTGTAAGCAGTATGCAACCTTGAACATTGTTGTGATAATGGTCATATTCTTATATTAATTTATACAAATGTCAAAGGTATTAGTTATGAGATCAAACATAGATACTTTATAGAATAAGAGGTTCAATTTTGTAAAATTTATCATAGAATTTACCTAATTTAAGAGAGATTATGATTTAAGTGTACTAGTAATGACATTTTAGTCAAATTTGCATTCCTTATGGGTGAAAATTGGTGGCATCATAAATGAGTCTAATCATTTTATAATTCCATAAAACTGATGATTAGATAACAAAATTAGGAGTATGTTTGAAGCTTTATAACCTTCAATTTCATTTAATATTATCGACCTAAAGTTGTATTTAATGCATTTGGTTAATGCGTTTTGTGAAATTTGGAAAAAAATATCAAGTTTCATTAGTGTTTTTGATAAAGTTAAAGCTATATATATTTTTATGAAATTATATATTCAATTGTTGCATGGTCATGTGCACGTTTATTCCTTTTTAAAGCACACAGTGTAGTACATGGCATAAAAATAGTTGTGTTTGAATCCTTATTCCTACTTGGAGCACATACTAATACATTGGAGTATCTAGTAGTTTCAATTTCTTTCTATGTAATTGATTTACACTTATATTCACAGTGTATAACTGAATATATGATCTCAAATTTGGGGATGCTTCACATTATCTTTGGAACTAGTTATAAACTCAAATATATTTATCTACTATATTTGAGTTAATTTCATAAACTTCATGCACTAATGTCAAAGAAATAATGGTTTAAGTTTACTACCTTTGACATTTAAGTCAAATTTACATTCTTTATGGATGGCAATTGGGGACTTCAGAAATTGACATGGAGAAATTCATGTTACCAATCTGAAAATTAATCCTACTCATCTTTTCTCAAGCTAGATTTCTATTCATTTTGAGTATTGGTAACATTTCAAGGATGAGCTCTTTATAAGCTTATTGTAGAATAATGAAAAATTTTGTCCACCCTACTTTCTCGACCATTTGTACCACCTCTGTGAACAAACTAATTATCATTAGAGAAAATAAATCTATGTTTTTTTTGTTTAAAAGGTATAGTTCTTAAAATTTAATACCTTTTAAAGTGAACTTCTTTGGTGAAACATAACATTAGAAGTTTACTGTCATTAGCTACCTGAGGTTCACTCTATACAACTATTCATCTATTTGATATGCTCTTACCCTAGCTTTAGGTTTGTATTTTACTTAAATTTATAGAAAATAACAAAGGTTCTTAGTAGGAATAGATTTGGGCTTAAAGCATGTAAGGGATTGCAGAGAGATTCAATAATTTTGATTATATAGGTATATTGCTAGCTGTGTATATAAAGAAAATCCTAAATTCATGTTAAGTTATTATGAACATAGTTGACTATACATGTATGTACTAAACAATTTTCTTTTAGAAAACAATTAATACATGTGCCCCAAATCTTATTGATTGAGAAATCATTCCACAAACGCGATTTGGAACATGGACATATAACTACCTATATCCAATTGAAAACCTTTTAAAAACATGGTTAAGTAAACGAATGTGTACCAATATATGTCTAAAATAGCATTCCTTAAGAAAACTTTCCATAAACATAGTTTGACATATAAGCACGCCCTACAGGTATCCATACTATCAGAAGAATGAAATTGAGAAATTAGCAAGGGACATGTTAGAATCTGGGATTATAAGGCCAAGCAATAGTCTTTATTCTAGTCCAGTTTTGTTACTAAGGAAGAAGGATGGTGGATGGAGGTTGTGTGTAGATTATAGAGCTTTGAACAAGTTAAAAATACCTGATAAGAACCCAATTCCCTGTGTTGATGAGATTTTTGATGAATTGGAAGGATCTAAGATTTTTTCCAAGATTGATTTGAAGTCGGGTTATCATCAAATAAGAGTGAAAAAGGAAGATATAGCCAAGACAACATTCCGAACTCATGAGGGGTACTATGAATTCATGGTAATGCCCTTCGGACTCATGAATGCTCTTGCAACTTTTCAATCTCTTATGCATGAGTTATTCAAGCCTCATCTTATAAAATTCATTTTAGTTTTTTTTGATGATATACTGGTTTATAGTGGCGGTCTAGAAGATCATTGAATCACCTCCGAATAGTGCTCCAAATACTGATTGATAATCAGTTAGTAGCCAACTTGAAGAAGTGCATTTTTGGGCAGTATAGATTGGAGTATTTGGGACATTATATCTTAGCAGAGGGAGTATCCGTAAACCCTAACAAAATTGCAGCTATTGTCAATTGGCCTGTCCCAAGAGATGTTAAGGCACTAAGGGGATTCTTAGGACTATCAGGCTATTACAGGAGATTTGTCAAGGGGTATGGGAGTATAGCAAAGCCACTCACAAATCTGCTATGCAAAGACAAGTTCCAGTGGGATGACTTAGCACAAAAGGCATTTGAAGCACTCAAGCAAATGTTAACTACTACACCTGTTCTGTCATTGCCAGATTTCTCCAAACCCTTTGTAGTTGAAACAGATGCATCGGGTATAGGCATGGGAGCAGTGTTGATGCAGGAGGGCAGACCAGTGGCTTACTTAAGCCAAGGATTCTCAGCTAGAAATCAGTTGAAACCTGTTTATGAAAGGGAATTGATGGCTATTGTGTGGGCAGTGCAGAAATGGAGGCACTACTTAATGGGAAGACACTTCACCATACGAACAGACCAAAAGAGTTTGCATTTCTTGACTGATAAGAGGTTATTAAGGGAAGAGCACCAGAAATGAGTTACTAAGTTGTTAGGATTCAAGTTTGAAATAATTTATAAACCCGAAGCAAAAAACCGAGCAGCAAATGCATTGTCTAGAAGGGTTTAAACTAAGTGTAGGGCCTTCAACATGGGGTTTCTTGAAGAGCTAAATCAGTTAGAAGATATGGTTCAGTAGGACCCTAAGTTAAAAGGCCTCATACAAGATTTGTTGTTGCAACTGGATAGCCATTCTCCATTCAAGTTGATAGGATCGAGGCTCCTTAATGAAAATAGATTAGTATTGCCTGCAGAGGGACCACATATACAGAAGTTGATCAATGAGTTTCATTCAACCCCAATAGGAGGGCATTCGGGATACTTCAGAACTTATCAAAGGTTAGCCAATGTTGTCTATTGGAAAGGTATGAAATATGATGTGAAGCAATTTATCATGAGCTGTGATGTGTGTCAGAAAAACAAGTATTCAGCTTTGAAACCTGCTAGCCTCCTTCAGCCTTTACCTATCCCTACTCAAATTTGGGATGAAATTTCTAGGGACTTTATAAGTGGATTGCCTAAGGCATTGGGTGTAGATACTATATTTGTCATTGTGGATAGGTTGACAAAATTCACTCACTTTCTAGCCCTCAAACATCCCTATACTGCGAAACAAGTGGCTGCCATTTTTATTAAAGAAGTAGTGAGACTCCATGGCTTTCCCAGGGTAATTGTGTTAGATAGGGATAGACTTTTCATGAGCACTTTTTGGCAAGAAATGTTCAAGCAATCGGGTACCACTTTACATATGAGTTCTGCTTATCACCCACAGATGGATGGTCAAACAGAGATAGTAAACAGATTTTTGGAGACTTATTTAAGATGTTTTATGAGTGATCATCCTAAGGAGTGGCTTAAATGGTTGAGTTGGGCAGAGTATTGGTTCAATAACACTTACAGTAGTGCAATTGGTATGACTCCATTCAAGGCACTCTATGGCAGAGAACCACCCACTCTTTTCAAGTATATTGATGAAAGATCTTTAGTAGAAGATATCAACCAACAACTAGTGGACAGGAATAAAATTCAGGAGGAACTAAAGTCTAAGTTATTGAAAGCACAACAGCAGATGAAGAAGTATGCATATTCTAAAAGAAGATTGATGACTTTTAAGGTAGGCGATCTGGTCTATTTAAAATTGCAGCCCTACAGGTTTAAATCATTAGTCGTCAAGAGTAATGAGAAGCTCAGCCCGAGGTATTATGGGCCTTACCTGATTACAGCTAAGATTGGAGAAGCAGCCTATCAAGTACAACTTCCAACCATCACAAAGATTCATGATATTTTTCATGTACCTCAACTAGCTCTCCAAGTCTAGCTAAGGAATAACAATTTTCAATTCCCCCTTCATCTCTATTCCATCATCTTCCTTATTCTACTGCTGTTGTGTGTTTGCTTGTAGTGCAGGTTTCTGTTGTTTGAGTGGGTTTATTGTTAGAGCAGGTGGTCTCTAACATATACCATATCTAGCAGAAATAGCTGGAACCTGGCAGGAAGCTGAGTACCTCCATGACCCTCATAATTCCTAGAAAATCACTCATAAATAGTTGATAAACCCTTCGCTTAAGTTGTGACCTCATCTAAGTTTTCTGTTGAAATGAGCAGTGTTGAATTCTGGACCAGACTAGGTCTTCTCTAAAACTAAAATGAATCGATACTGATCATTATTTGCAGACGTAGAACCTATCAATCACGGCTCGTCTAAGCACATTACGGCCATGTAACAGTCACAAAGAGTGGATAAATTGTTGAAATTGGCTTGGAATTGGTCACATGGCATTCATAGGACCATATAAAGGAAACATACGATTGCCAACAGAAACCATTGGTCGCAAGATTTGTGGATTTAAATGATCTTTCGTAAGTAGCTGCATACTCGTAAACGGTAAACCTAGCTTGTTGAGCTCACACCATCCTATTTGGACATTCTCTGTCAGTGACGATTAGGCCAGCCAGCCCCTTCGTACATTCTTCTAATAATGATATGGTTTAATTTTAACATGTCATAGGACTGTATAACATCGGCTCATTGGAATCAGAATCTATAACCAAAATAAGAATCAATCAATGGCCCTTCTGCAACTATAATTGCAAACTAGCAATCTTGCTTGAGACTTGAGAGTAATCTTAACTAATCAAGATTTGCTTTTATCTTGAAATGAATTTAATGTACAGTACACAACCCATAATTTCTCAAATAAAATTAGAAAGCTCCTCTTTTTTTTTTTTCCCTTCCTTTTTGCCCCCCATTGAAATAAGTCAAAAGAACTGTATGTCAACACTGAGAGCTTTTACACTGCCTCAGTTTTTGTTTTTGAAGTTTCGGAAATTAATCCAAAATAAATGATATAATGCAACTTCTTTAACAATTTTACTCCAATTAAAAGGGAATACGAGCTTGAAGTCATTGTCATGGCTCTATGCGGTAAATCATCTGACAAACTGCGCATACCTGCCAACTTGAATAAGCAAGCTGAGCAAGTACCAAGTTTTAGTTGAACTGCTGCAGCTTTCTAGCAACAAAGGTTAGTAGTTCAGGTGAACAAGTAGTAGGTATCAAAGGGACTGCACGTTGGGCGGTGATTGTGGAGATCCAGTTTCAAGCAAAAAGCTTCTGCTACAATATGACCTTGATGTACTTGAAGAGGAAGCAAGACACCTTCCTTCCCCGCTGTTAAAAATTACTTCACTCCTTTGCATTTTCCCTTTACTTGTCCTTCCTCTCCCTTCACTTCCTTCATACTCTTCATCCCCCATAGCATGTATAAGTCCACTGTTGGCAGGGTCTGAACTCTCGTACAAAAGCCGAAGGACTTGTTTAATGGATGGCCTAGCACGTCCTTCCCTCTGTGTACACCATTTCACAATAGTGGCAACTGTTTCAAGCTGGTCTAAGTCAACAGAGTCTCTGATACATTGGTCCAACAGGTCAGGTAGTCTTGATTCAGATGCTAACAAGATTTGAGACCACTCTACCAAATTCTTCCCATCATGTATTGCCCTTCTTGCAGTTATTATCTCCAACAGTACCACTCCATAGCTGTATATGTCGCTTTTTTCAGTGAGTTCTTGAGTGACCACATATTCAGGATCCATGTAACCTGGAGGGTATCATACAGGGATCTATTATTAAAATGAAATAAACTTAAATGTTTGAGCAGTCAAATTTGCTCTTTCTAACCTGGGGTTCCCCTGATGTTGGTATTTACTGGCTCAAAACAAATAGAGCCATCTTTTGAAGCATGAGCAAGGCCAAAATCTGCAACCTGAAGAACAACTTTTTATAAGTTGGGAAAGCAAACGTTCTGCTTCCAGATTAAGCACTCGTTTTAATTTCCATTATGACCAGTACTAGGCTTTGAGTAAACCAGCTGGGTCCCGTCAGAAGGATAATATGCTTCATCTATGAAGAGCATTCGGAACTGCTATTTTGGTGAGGAGTGAAATTGAAAATCTACATGAGCAAATTCAACACAATATTACCTTAGCAACATAATTTTCATCTAGAAGGATGTTGCTGGACTTGATGTCTCTGTGGCACAAAGGTGGGTCACAATAGAAATGCAGGTATTCCTGTAAGCAATTAAAATGAATGGAAAAGAACAAACAAATGGTATCAAATTGGAAATTCACAGAAACCAAACATTGTGAATGTAGTTTTTCCGACTGTGTACGTGTCTGACAATTACCAGAGCATTAGCCACATCAATGGCAATCTGGATTCTCATCTGCCAACTCAGTGGACTTTTTCCACTTGCTGCACGAAAAAAGATAGGAGACTAAATCTGTACCTTCCATTTTCCCATACTATATGATATAAAAAGGTCAGTAAACTGAGTCATTTTCCGTAGATTTTTTGAATGAACATTATCTAAAAAGGTTTTTGTTTAATGAAGCATAAATTGTAGATCCAGTTTGATGATTTCAGATGTGTATAAATGATTGACCATCAAATTATAAAAATTCTCCAAGTACCATCAAAAATAAAAGAATCAAAATATTTAACTTCAATTAAGAAACAGAACACAATTAATCTGAAGAAATCAAGAAACATACAATGAAGATGGTCCTTTAGGCTTCCATTGGCCATGTACTCGAAGATTAGAAACCTGCCATATATAAGCCAAAGCATTTGATTTTTGTGGATTCCATTAGTATTAAATCCATGCAAGAAAGAGAGATTAGAGTCATTCTATAGACTTTATGACGTGAAATAAATATGCAAGCAACAGTAACCATGATAATACTGCTGAAAGAAGTTGAAATCATCCACTTGTCAACCGTCAATGAAAAGCACAAGGGTGGCCATGTTAGATGGTAAAAGAAAGACCAGTCACTCATGAGGTCAGTTATGCATGCACTAATTTGCAAGCAGATACCTTTCATGTCTTTCAATGCAAAAGCCCCTCAGAGAAACGAGATGACGATGATGCAACCTAGCAAGAAGTTCTATCTCTTTACAAAACTCATCTTCCCCTTGCTCTGACAACTTGTTCATCCGCTTAACTGCCACCACTGAGCCATCAGTAAGCTGTGCTTTGTATACTGTTCCAAACCCCCCTTTTCCAATGATGGTATTGAAATTATCAGTAGCCTTTCTTATCTCCTTATAGCTAAATTTTCGAAACATCGATGCTGGACCTTCACAACAACCACATGGAACACAAACCTCCAATAAGAACCAAAGAAAAGCATATTTAGCAGTGCCAGACAAAATGAGGAGAAACTCCAAAGTACCTTCTTGATACTTTTTTATGGGTCTTGGACGAGAAAAGGCATTTGAGGAGGTTTTGTCCATGTTTTCTGAATCTTGTAGCTCTCTGCTCTTTCTACGAATTAGGAGCAACAAGACAATCAGCATTGCAAAAGCAACTCCAGTAACTGCAATTCCGACCCCCGGAACTAGGGTTAGGTGGTAAGAACGGTGGTTTTCATTACTTGGGACTCCTGAAACAACTTCGCTTGGGCTAGCAGCAAGCAGTGGACTTGGAGATGCCTCAGGGACAAGTGCAGATGGAGACGAAACTGAAATTAGTATCACACAACAATGGATTGCAGAAAAAGAATCCCATCAGTAAATGTCTCTAGACTTGATGTGCAATAAAAATTAGGAAAGACCTTCAGAACCAAGAAACCTGAAATTTCAAACTAAGACATGCTTCAGCCTAGAACGGGCACAGGCATAAGCTGATGGAGATAGAAACTATTAAATTATATGACTCCTTCTAGAAACATAAACTTGATTATGAGCAATAAAAGCAGGAATGAAGAAATTGAGAAAGATGATCATAAGAACCACAAACTGCTACCATTAGGGATGTTAAGCCCTTGAATTCCAAAGAAGCAGCTTGCGAAAGTAACAGCTGCAGTGTCATCAACTTGGCTTGCAAGTGTTGTAAAAGTCGCATCACGGCAAGTGTTCAATGTGATGTTATCATCTTTCCCAACCAGATGATGAAGGTACACAATGCCAGCATTTAAACACTTCCGGCAATCGCTTTCTCCTGATAAGGGCAATTTGCAATTTTGCATGACATCAAGAAATTTTGGAGACTGAAGCATCTGATTAACAGTAGTTTGACCATTGCACACATAGCTAACTGGAATTTTTGTCCCAAGACCACAAAATGAAGTTGCGTTATGTGGAACTCCATATAGTTCCATGGTTTGCGAAATGGAATGGAGGCAAATGTCAGATTGATCTGATGTTACCCCTAGAATGCCAGTTGCATTTGCATGGCGAGCTACAGAAACTGCAATAAAAGAATTAATATAACGGCAACATTTTCCTCTATCATCTTTAGTAGAGCATATGGAAGCCGCTAGTGTAAAATTTGATACACTCAAATCCAAGGGACAATCTGCAAAATGAGGTAAGGTTTATCAACAACATGAGCATCTTTTTGCTTTATCAATAAACAGGTTCAATAGGAATAGTAACTCCATCCGGGAAATTAAGAAGGTTTAGTAAGTGTAGTTGTTTTAGTGACATTAATCTGATGGTCTTATGTAGGCCACACACAGAGACATTTGCTAAAATGCTTCTTTTCATTTGATGTAGCTTCATGGAATTAGAAGTCTATTACCTGTCATAATGCAACAATTAGAAGTCTATTACCTGTCATAATGCGACAATTTTTAAAATGCTAGCTCACTAACTAAGGACAAGGCTGGAGGTTATACAGTAACAAACTTTCTACTCCTAGCATTCCGCCCCCTGGAGATACTGTGATGTGGACTTTAAAGCAAAATTTCACCCTGTTTTCATCTGAGAATGTATTCTGAAGGCCTGAACCATACAAAAACTTGCCTATTTAAGGTAAAATCAGTTCATCATGAGCATCAAAGTTCGTGCAAACTCTCCAGTCATGTATTCCTATAGGATACAACTGCTTTAGATGGCATTATTCCACCAGAACGTTGTACGAAGAAGTAGAGAAAAGTACCAAGAGCATCAATCTTCTGAGGAATTCAATCAACCACTAGAAAGTTGCATGCATTCAACATAATGAACACTTCAACATAAAGTTCAGTTAGATGATATCAATAGCCATAAATGTATGCCAAGTAATTCATCCGCAAAAGCATCCAAGTTATATCGAGCATACTAAGACATATGGTTCACTTTATTATCACATTAGACTGTTAAACAAGAACTAATAAGGCATCTGCACTATAAATTGCAATTCGGAACAAGACAATAGAAAAACTAAGACAAAGTATGTTGAACAGCAACATCAGCACTCTAAATCTACCTCGTTCAGAACAAACATTGGCCAGGCAATCAATGGGTCATGGACTTTCTGGAGCAAAATTCACAAGCGTTCTAAAACTGGTTAATACCAAAACCCATTCTAGAATCCCAGTCTTGCCCACAATGAATAAAGAAACAAGTGAAAAAGCAACAAAGACTGTAACTAGTTCGTTACTCCAAAACGAAGTCAGAGAAAATTTTAATGCAAAGGGAGGTATCATACTTCAAAAATTGTGAAAAAAAAATATAATGAACTAACCAGCCATTATGGAAGGAAGCTGCGTTGCGAAAAAGGTAAGCAGACCCAAGAACAAGGAGTGACCGTACAACACCATCGGCAAGACCAAGAAGGGAATTTGAACCCACGGTGAAATACAGCTTCGGCTTATATGTTAGCAAATAGCAATAGTATGTTTTGGGGACTATCCTGCGAATGTGAGAGGGACTATCGCGTTAAAGGGGACCAGTGGGAGTGGGGCTAGCTTCTCACTACATGGGAAAATATAAAATTTGGTTCTCCCTTGTTCTCTCACTGTCTCAAGTAGTCAAGGAACTATGGACCAAAATTAAAGAGTCTCGAAACTAATTTCTAATTCAGAAGCATATTTTATGGAAGAAATGTGGGACCATATTCACATTTATGTCTGAAGGTTTCACTGTTCATGTGGGTGGCGTATGGCCAGTCCTATGAATCAGATGGTGTGCCACCATGAAATGACATCTTCCGAAAATCGCAGTTGCAATAATGGAACCATTTTTTTAGGTGATAAAATAAAAGTGGGAAGTTTTGCCTTTCAGAAAATGAAAAAAAGAAAAAAGAAAATCACATCAACTAACAGATATCATCAATTTTTTGAGGTCATCGATGCCTGCTGGGAAAATTTGAACAAGGTTAGCAAATCAATAACAGAGATTTCCCATGTCACATCAAAGGTTTTATATGAAGGCTGTCGTCTTCGATATAAATTTATGTACTTTTGTTTTATCTACAGGAAGAAAAACAAAAAAGCAGTCTTTCAAGTTTCTAAGTGACCTGACCACGATGAGAGCGCCAAAACCAAAAGAGACGGCAATTTCCAATATACCATTTATTTCTATTGACTCTGCTCTTTAAACACTGACCTATGCAAGCTTATTAAGCTATGGCTTGAGTGACTGAAGATTGATAGTTAACTAAATTTGGAAAGCTGAGCTAAGAGAGATAGAGAGAGAGAGTGAGGACATGAACAAAAGAGCTTCTGCCATTGATGTCATACACTACACCATACACGTTGACGAAATTTCAGAGTACTTATTTGGAAATCGAGCTCCTAAGATTATGAAGTGGCATTATTATTTGAGCAT
>JANKYE010000225.1:32172566-32185541 GCA_032467995.1 Erythroxylum dillonii
AAATAAATTATTTTAAAATATACATCACATAAAATAAAATAAAATATATTAAATAATTAATAATAAATTGTATATAATTAATAAGAAAATAATAAACCTCATGCAACAACTATTTTAATATAAGGGGTATAATAGTCATTTATTATATATTACTTTCCATTTCATTCATCTTCCAAATAACATTTTCCTACATTATATTATGAATCATTTCATCCTTCCCAAACAACTTTTCACTATATTACATTCCATTCCATTATAAATCTTTTCGTTTTATTCTATTATATTCCATTCCATTCCATTAATTAACATCCAACCAAACAAGTCCTAAAAGCTCGACCTTTGATGACGGAAATGCTAAAATTCTTATAAAACATTGTGAAAGACATGCATTTAGCAACAATTCTCTATAATGTCTCGAAAAGATAAGCTTTTGGCGATATTAGTAAAAATCGTCGCCAAAAGTTAGCTTTCAGCAATGATTTTCAAATCATTGCCAAATAAAACATGGCTAAAAGCCAACTTTGTTATAATGAGGTTAGAAAAATAAAATTTCATAAGTTAATTGATGTAGGACAATATTGCTGGTCTTGTATTGGATAAACAAGGTTGAGGAGCAGAAGTAAATGGGATTGGGGTGGTACTTTTTACTAGTATAAAAATAGAAGTTATTTATCTTTAGACTTCTATTAAAATAAAGATTAGTGATTTCAAAATTATGTGAAAATAAAATTTTATTGTAATTGGACTTCTTATAAATAACCCTGATCTATGGTTTTGTAAGGGAGATATCAAGAAATTCAACGAATATAGGGTTTATTGACAAGACTTCTCTTCATAAGATTGGTATTGAAAAATTCAATGAATCAAATGATTTCACTCTATGAAAGGTGAAAATGAGAGCACTTCTTACTCAGAAAGGATGCACTACAATGTTATAAGAAGAAAAAAATAATGAAGAATTTAGGGACATCGAAGAATGATGAAATTCTGTTAAGGACACACAACACTATTATCATGTTTAGGTGACGAGGTCTTGAGAGATGGTTTATAAAAAAAATGTTGTTTCATTGTGGAAAAAACTTGAAAGTAAGTATAAAAAAAGATCAATTACAAATCATTCATATCAAAAGTATTGTTTATATACCTTAAGGATGTCAAAAAGTATACATGTGAAAGATCATATTGATAGCTTTAATTAGATCATATTGATTTACCAGGTGTTAGAGTTAAATTAAGGATGAGGATTTAGTCATAACCTTTTGTGTCCTTTACCTAATTCATATTGGCATTTTGTTAATTCCATGCTATATTGTAGATATTATTTCAGTTAGTGATATAAAGAATACTCTACTGTACAAGGAATTAAATAGAAAGTTCTCTAGCACATACGAATGTGATATTAGACTTAGTACTGGTTTTCCGTAGAGGAAGAAATGAGAAAAGGAAAATTGAAAACATAAGTAACTCACAATCTAAATCGAGAGACTAGATTGGTTGTTCGTAGAAGAAGAAATGAGAAAAGGAAATTTGAAAACATAAGTAACTCACAATATAAATCGAGAGACTATTCACTATAATTGTAAAGTATTGCTTTCGTAGCATAGTTTCTTCGAGTGTGCGAGGTCAACACTTTGAAGGTTGTTGCATTAAGGTGGACTATTTATAGTAGGAGAAGAGAAACAAGAAAAAGAAAAAAAAAGGAAAAGCAAGTGTTGTTGTAGTCTAAGAGAGTTCTGATGAAAAGAATGGAAAATATAGTGATGTCTTGACTATGAGCAACCACATTTCTACAAATATTTTGGTTATAGACACTAATGCCACTCATCATATGAATTTCAATAACAACTAGTTCTATTCTTTTAAAGAATGAAATATTACTGTTAGATTAGGTGATGATAGAGAGTGTACTATATAAAGTTGTGGTTTAGTACAGATCAAAATATGTGATGGAATTGTTAAAATACTAGATGTCTAGTATTTTTTTTCTAAACTTCAAAATAATATGATTTCTATGTATCCTTTTGATATATAATCATATAAATTTTCTTTAAGCTCCTAAAAATTGAAATAAAGAAAAGCTCTTTCCAAATGATCAAAATTGAAAGGCTAAAGTTATTATAAGTAGTAGTTCTTTTAATAAAGTTAATGTTGCTTTAGTTGACGAATATATATTATGGAAAAGTATAATAGAACATATTAACAGTGATGCCTTAATCAAAATGATCAAAAAATGAAGAAGTTTGAAGGTCTTCCAAAACTAATTAAAGACATTATATTAAGTTTGTTAATTTAGCAAGTAAAGTTGATTGCCTTTTAAAGCATTGACATAGGGAGCTAAGAAAAATCTAGAATTAATACACTATAATGATTATGGATTAATGAGTGAACCATCACTTAATGGAAGCAAGTTCTTTATGATATTTATAGATGAATTTAGCATATTCTTTTACATCTAATTTCTTAAGCAAAAGTTAGAAGTACTTGATGAATTTAAGAAATTGCAAGTAAGAGTTGAAAAAGAAACTAGTTTGCTTCTAAAGCAACTTAGATCAGATAACGACACAAAGTATATCTCCTATAAGTTTGATGAATTTGATGTTAAATAAGGGAACAAACATTTTGTCATTATGCTATATTCCCCTTAGTAAAATATGGTAGCTAAAAGAAAAATCAAAAGTATAATGGATATGGAAAGAAGTTTGATGGCTAACAAGGAAGTTCATAAAAGGTTTTGAGAAGAAGTTATCAACACCTCAATGTTTATGTTAAATATGCTTCCAACAAAGCATTTGAAGGTAGAACACCATTTAAGAAATGGTTTAACAAATTGCCTTCTACTTTTAGATTGAAAGCCTTAGGAAGTTTATGTTATATGTAGATTCTTGATGTTAAACTTGATAGGAAGAGTGATTTGGGAATTTTCTTAAGTTATAGTGACCCAAGCAAAACCTATAAAGTGTAAAAATTGTTATTGAAAGAGTTTAGATCAGAAGAGATATGGTAGTAGATGAAATGGAAAAACCAAATTACGAAAACAAGGAAACTTAAGTAGTTGAAGGATCTAAGGTTGACTCAATACCTCAAATAAATTTTGAAAAGACCATTAAAGAAGAGAGTGATGACAACGTCATTGAAGTAATTATAAGAGGCACTAGACCCTTAGTAAATGTCTACAAGAGGTAAAATATAGTTGATTTGGAGTCAACTATATATAGTAAAGCTTTTGTTTAAAGGCTAACGAAGATGAGGTAAAATGATGCCAAAGAACTAAACTTGGTCCTTAATGAGAGCACCAAGTCAAGGTATTTAGAGTAAAATGGTTATATAAAACCAAGATAAATCTTGATGGCTCTATCATTAAACATAAGGCTAAACTTTTTGTTTAAGGCTACTTATAACAACAAGGAGTGGATTGTTTTGGAGCCTTTGCACCTACAAAAAGAAATAAAAATATTAGATTACAAATTACACTTGTTTCTCAAATTGATTAAAGGTTATTTCAAATAGATGTTAAGTCAATATTCATAAATGGATTCATCAATGAAATCATTTAGATCGGATAACTTAATAGTTTTGCAATTATATGTAAAGGAGAATATATGTACCTCCTTTATAAAGAACTTTAAGGACCAAAAAAGTCTCAAGAGCATAGTACAATGGAATTAATGAATAATGGGTATAAGAGAGGTTGAGTAAAAGTGGAATGAAACCACCTTGTATTTATTAAAAGATGATAAAGGTATGAAATTGGCAATTTCACTCTATGTTGATAACTTATTAATTGTAAGCAGAGATGAAACTCAAATTGAAGGGATGAAACAAAGACTTGGATCAAAATTTGAAATAATTGAATTAGGAATAGTGTGTTATTTCCTGAGAATGGAGTTAAAACAACATAAAGACTACATCTATATTGATTAGTCTATATATATTAAATCACCTATAAAAACATTCAAAATGAGTAAGGCAAAATTAGTAGTATTTTCTCTTACTGTCAACGTGAAGTTGTGTAAAGAAGGGGAAAAGAAATGCAATGAAGGTGAATATAGAAGCTTAATAAATAGTTTGTTGTATCTAACTACCATTAGACTTGATCTTGTGTATGTAACAAAGTCTATTTTTAAGGTACATATAAAAACAAAACAAAGGATACAATGAAGTAGCCAAGAGAGAATTAAGATATATTAAATGAACAACTTATTAGAGTTTGTCTTTCAAAAGAATTGAAAACTTAAAATTGATAGGTTGTACTAATAGTGATTGAGCAAGGTCCTTAGATGATGTAAAGTGCAACAATGGTTACAACTTTTCTTTTAGAAGTGAAGTGTTTTCTTAGCACTTTAAGAAGCTAGAACTTTTTGGGGTGTTATTAACTAAAGCAGAATGTATTGATGTTATCAATGTTACCAATTAACACATTTGGTTGAGAAATTTATTGGAAGAACTCAAAATGAAGCAAACTAAAGCTTTAATACTGTTTGTAGACAACAAATCAACAATTGTAATCACACAACATATAAGTGCCAGGCAAATCAAAGTATAATACCATGTAAGAGTAGCTAATAAAGAAAAGTAAAAGGGTGTTTAGTTAACTGCAATCACCATTCCATTTCTAATATATTTTTGATAATAAGTTATTTTCTTGTTTGGTTGAAGAAAACATACAGAATATATAATCTAAGGGTTTATTTATTCCTTGAGTTTGGAGAATAAGTAAAATCATTCTCCCCTTATCTTTATCTATTCCAAGTGGGTTGAAAATACGAATGAGGACTTGTTGAACAAAAATATACTTAATGAATTCACATAATTCCTTAGCTATAATAATAATAATAATAATAATAATAATAATAATAATAATAATAATAATAATGACGACGATGATGATGATGATGTAGTTAGTGGAGAATAATGGATATTTTGATCTTTTTGTTAGTTATTCATTTGTCATTCTAAATTTATTCAAACCAAACATTGACATTATATCAACATTAAAAATTCTTAGGAATAAACCAAACTAAATAATACATATACTATTTTATTACTCATCTATTATATTCATAAAGAATCATCATTTCATTCATTATTTCTTGTTGAATAATACTCTTCCAAACAAAACATGATAGATATAGAGATAAAGGCCTTGAAAAGGAGCATATTTTATTTTTTTAGAAGAAAAATTAGTGTTTTCAATATGAATATTAGGAAAGAGTGTTGGGTTTTTTTTAATGTGTTTCTCTAAAAATATAAGAACGTATATATTCCTACAAGTCCGATAGTTTTGTTCTGAAGTTTAGAAATGTCAAGTAAAATTCAATTCAACACTAATAAAGACACATCTATGTCTTAGGTCGTATGTTCTCATTTATCTTCACAGAAAACAAAAACATGCACATCTCTACCCAATACCCATGTCTTAGACTAAATATGTCTAAAGAAGAACGTGTCCTAAAATACAACCGTATGCTAGCTTATGTTTAGACTGATGAATTGCAACAAGAATGATGTTTAGTGCAATGATTATGGCAACTCAGAAAAATTTAAATAAATAATGTTACTTTGAGTCTAAATTTTAGTTTAACTTAATTTAATTTGTATATGTATTGAAAAGTAGTGCAAGTTACATATTAGAAAAGAAATGAAATTTGCATTAAAAGTTATGTATTTTATATTCTGAATTTTTTTATGTTTAAAAGAAAGCTCAGATCATCAACAATCTAATTTGAAATTGGCTGTAAAACCAGTTTGTATTTATATTATTTTGACAATGAAAAAGAGATGAATTTATTGGTTTTCAATAACAAAACATTCCTTAAAAATTTAACATTAAAAGATTCCTTAATAACTTCTACAGTTTTTAATTTTTAGAAAATTTAATATTGAATTTATATGCAAAATTCATCTTGGTCTAAATTAGACAGAACCTAATCAGTCAATATTGATTACATAACATGGAAGCAGCTGTTAATAATGTATGATTACAGTCCAATATCGTATATTATTCCACACATCTGTGAAGGTATGGCCAAACCTTTTTACCAGTTGCACTGCAATTTATAGCAAGCAGCTCCTCCATTCATTAAAAGGTGTAAAAATGGTTTTAAACCCAGAAAGAAAAGATATAATAAGAGGACAATCAACCCAACTTGTTGGGTTAAATGATTCACTAAGAGCAATTAGATCTGCACAACCTGGTGACCCATTTTCTCCTTCAAGTAGGTAGAGCTCTCATCTTACATATGGGGCATAGGTTCTTGTGCATTAACCATTGTTTGATACAGCCGGAATGGAAATCATGACCACATTCTAGCATGCCAAGATCCTCCCCATTCACATATTCTTCCTGTCATAATGCAAATTGATCAAAGTTCAGAAATGCATAGCACAATTTAGATGTGCAAAAGATTAAAGCAGTTGTGTGCATCTGTTGGTGGACTGATACCTGACAGATACAACATGGCTCCAAATCCGCCTGGGATTCCATTGAAAGAGCCAGATATTGCTTTTGTTTCATTAACTTAACAATGGTTTCCTCAGTTAGCCCTGTGCTCACATCTCCTATGCGCTCTTCCAATGCCAACAACTCCTGAGAGTCTCACTGAATCAGAACTAAGGCATCCAGCATCAAGTTACTAGTAGAAACTCATCTACCCAATCTTTACCTCGTAAGACATGTTATCAACATCAAGACGCATATCTCTGTGCCTGTCATGCACTTCAGCCATACCCTGATATATGAATGGATCAAAAAGCATATAATCCTGAAATAGCATTGCACCATAGGTCAAAAGCAACACAAGTGATATAATACACTGGCTGAGCAAAGACAGCATTTTTGGACTCGTCTGAAAAACCTTGTGGTGTAACTGCTACCATAAGCAAGTAGCAACAATTTCGTTTTTAAGAACATAAAGAGAATGTCTTAGCATCGTATGCATGTACACACCCTATACAATGCATTATTTTTCTGCTGATATGGGCCAAGCATATGTCACATTTATTGCCTCCTTATGGAGAGAAATGGAAATTCATACATTCTTCTCCAGATGAACCCATGGATGACAAATAAAGCTAAATGTTATTCCATGCAGATTGTGCAAACATTACAGATAAACTGTATCTAAGAAGAAAGTAAGATGAAGTCGCTCAATGCTCAACTAGTCCAGAAGTCAGATCTGTAAAATATAACCAAAAGGAAAACACTACAATAAAATGGGAAATGTATCTTCCTAGAAACAAATTCAGGGCCATGGTGCTCGATCTTATAATAGATGACTCTCATTTGGCCTGTGATGCTATCATCAACATATATCAAGCCTAGAAGAGTTTACCACAAACAACGCCAATGTAACATATGCTCTGGACAGTGACACAGGCTTAGCTTTGTTTAGGTAAGCCAGATGCCTTCAAATTGAAAAAGGAATCTAACAGTAATTTGAGAAGAATTTACTAATCAGGTTTTACCAACACAAATGTATGAACTAATGTGACTAGAGGTAACTGGCATTGCAACCAAAGCAAGGGACACAATAATCTCAATGATCACAAGAATGCACGATGAAGTTATAACAATATAGAGAATACACAGTTTCAGAATCAACTGAACCTCAACTCGTAAGTTTTCACCCCTGCGCATGGCATTCAAGACTTGACGAATCTGGCAAGCAGAGATTTAACTTAAACAGTTAGTGAAAATTTCACAACAACCTTGAGTCTCCACTAAAATAGCATAACATAATTCACTGCTATTCAAAATTAGTCACAGAATTACATGTTTCCATATTCCAAATGTAATAAGTGTGGAACCATATATTTATAACCAAGAACTAGCTAGCACAGAATCATATGCCACTTCAATCCACCTGAAAGCAAAAACTCAACATGTCCCACAAATCTATTTAGTGTAAAAACTGAAGTTCACGAAATAAAGAACCAAGCCATAATCTAGAATTATTTTAATTCTCCCAAAAGAATATCAGTCACTTCATCAGCAGCTGCTCACATACATTATCCATTCATCAGATAATTATAGTAAAAAGTATTTATCAATATAAAGTGCCTGAAATTTATATATAATGACCATTGCATATATGGTAATTTTTTTCATTTTATCCTGTGAATGTTAGACAAGTTGACTGCTCAAACAACAGAGCAGTGTGAACAGTAAATTTAAGAAGTAAAAGAATATAAACACATGCTCCCAGATACTCCGTGAGAGAGAGACCTAACCTCTGATATTAATCGGTGTCTCCCTTCAATATCAGCAGCTAAAGCTCTCAATGAACGGGGCATACCAAGAACATTATCACCTCTTCCATCCATCAGAAAAGCAGACCTTGGAAGTGATTGATTCTGTCCCTGGCTTCCGGAAGCAGATGGTGCTGTCTCCTGTGGTGAAGTAGAAGGTCCAGAAGACAAGGAAGGAAAATGACTATTGTGACCTCCAGATTCAGAGTCTATAGAGGGAAACAGAGACCAAGGAGCAAATTCTGTGGATCTTTGCTGATTATGTGCAGTGGGATCATGAATGGGGAACCACGTAGGAGGGGGCAGATGATGGATGCTTGAGGGTGTAATTCTACTTGAGTGAGCATTTCCTGAAGTGCTCAAGCGTCCAAAGGACATACCCCACCCTGCTGGGTCCTGTGCAATGTTTCTAATCTCATTAAGAGGCACAAACATGGGATGATCTATGTTATTTCTTGGGGTGCTTCTTATATTCACTTCCTCTCCCAGTGCAGCAATTCTCTCTCCAGGATCGATAGAAGTCGATGGAGTTCCCGATCTTAAAAAGTAAGATCCATTCCAAGGTGAAGCATATGCATTTCTTGATGAAGCAGAAGCATTAATATTATAAGATTGACCCTGAGAAGTGCTGGAGTTTGAAGCTGCTGAAGTCGATCTTAAGTCCAGGGACCAATAATTAGAATGTGTGGTGCCTCCTGTTGTAGATAAAGTAAATGGTACAGTTTCCTGTTGATGTCCTGCATTTACTCTCCTGCCTATATGTCTGAGAGGGTCAACATATCCTGAGTCACTTGAAGAATGATATGCATCAGAAGCTACTCCTCTCATGCCAAAACCATTTCTGCAGTTCACCTGTTCGGGAATACTAACACTAGGAGAACTCCTTGAAGGTGTAGACAATAAGTTGCTAGAAGTGCTATGATGATTAGAAGCAGCACGCCATACATCATTTTCAGCTTGTGGAAAGCAAGTTGAACTTCCACCTGCATAAGAATGCGCAGAAGTACCTTCCAGAGCCTTTCTCTTGCAAGATAAACCCCAACCTCCAAGAGAAGAGCCCGAACCACCATCAATTTCCTTTACAATAAAACCAGAATTTCGAGAGGAGGTACCAATGTCCTCAGAAACACCAGATGAAGATGCTCGCTCAATCTCTTTTCCATCCAAGTTTATACTCTCAGAGCCTGCAACACCTCCCTCATAGTGGCAAGTATGTCCAGCATCAGCCACACACCCTGAATTTGGATTCAGATTCTGTGGAGCATGATTAGAACTGGAACCTCGTAAAAGCAAATTACCACTTCTAACCTCATTGCCACTGTTGCCGATGCCAACTCTCTCTGGGAAAAGGAGATTAGGAATATCAACTGGTTCCAGCTGCCTTTCTTCAGACCTTGAACCAACAACAGTATGAAGATTGACAGAAGAAGGCCATCTTTCTTCCCTTTTTATCTCGTCATCAATGACCTGACTTTCTGAATGAAAACTAGAGCTAGATTCACCTGTATTCCAGCTAGTAAACCTCTGGACACTACGAGTAGTAGCATTTACACAAGATGCCTCATCAGAAGATACAGTACTACTTGCCAAACTGCTTGCTACTGGATTCAGGATATTATTCAAAGAAGTCTGTTGACTCATATCAGTGTTGTTTGAAAAAGTTCTTGGATCAATGTCAATATCTTCCCAGAAGAAATCAATGGCACACCTTTGTCTTTGCATCAGAGTCGATTTACCCCACCTAATAAAATGTCAAAGATGCCAATGTACTCCAGTTATCCAGCAGGGACAGTGGTTCATGTTACACATCTTTTAGGAACTTACTAGAATACAACCTGCGAAAAATAAAAATCAACAATGCCTAGAAGCTAATAAAGAAAGAAAAATATAGACAATTATCTGAAAACAGAAAAAAAGTACCAATAGGATAAAAATTTAAGAGAATGTGTGGATGCAATAGTAGCATAGAAATGAAACTGCATATAACTTGTCTGCTAACCCTGGATGATATCTGCAAATCTGAAAATTTTAACACAAAAAATCTTCAGCAAATGTTGATAATATCTGAAGAAGATATTACGACCTTTTCAATGTGCAAAATGATTGAATCAAGGGTAATAAGTTGGTGGACTGTATATGGAATACACTCATTGCACAAAGCACGCTCTTGGCATTAAGCTCAGACCTTGCTCCATCGGATTAACTCGCTCCATCTAGCATTGAGCAAGTCCAAATTCTGAAAGTCATAGTAACAGATTATTTAGGACAACAACATGCAGAGCCGCTACACTAGCCTATTCAACACCATCCTACTAGTACAACTCAAGATTGTTCATTGTATTGCCAGGTGGAAACAATGGGCACTAGATGTATGCACACTCTTCTTCTCATACAATATATACAAACCTTTGTTCCAGGTTCACTGAGGTCATCATCAGTTGGCAATGATCACATACAGTTGCTTATAAGCAAAAACACTGATTACTGGTTCAGTTTGGATCATTATCAGCATGCTAATACATTGCCTTTGCAACTACTGGACTACACAGAAATCAACATCACATTGTAATCTTTACACCACGTTCCCACATGCTGTTAGTGTAGAACGATGTAAACTGATGCTCAGTTACAGAACAATGACAGAAGACTTAATCTAATTCCCAATATAATTATAGCACACAAGCAGAAAACATGAAGAATGAATTTAGCTTAAGCTGTTAACTTGTTAAGTATTAGTAACATAATCCAACCCAAAGCAAGGGTCGAAATACCCTATCGATCACAAATTTTTGAAAAGGAATATTACTTACTAGAATCAAAATATTGAACCATATAAAACCTACCCCACCTTGTGTAGTTACGATATTCACCCAAATGAAATTACGTACATCCACCACATAAAGCACGAGGTTCAGCATCAAAATATAAGAATTAAAAATTCACCACAAGCTTGTATTCCAGATAAAGAAATTATTCACAACTTGCAAAAAAGATCAACAAGTTTATGTTTAAAAGAAATAGAACAATAAAAATTTATATTAGAACAATCCCAAACATGGGTCACCCAGATCTTTTTTGTTCCACCACAATTCCACAAAATTTAAGCAACCCAGAAGGCAAATGCCAAAATCCCAAAAGTTGCTACCAAAAAGATTCAACCTTTACCGTCAAAACAACAAATAAATTAAGAGAAGTACCTGAGAGACTCAGCAGTGAGTGGGAGGACCAATATGGAAGTAAAGGATTAAATGGGCAATAAATTAGCTACCAAGAGTAGCGAAAAGAAATGAGGATAATCAGAAACGTCTTTCTATTTAAAAAAAAAAAAACTCTTTTTTATTTGCATTTTTTCTTGTGATTTTTTAATTCTGTCTCTCTCTCTTACTCCTTAAACTTATAAAATTTTCCCTTTCTCTGTAATCAGTTACTCTCTTTTGTGCAGAGAGAACGGAAAATGTCTGATCACAAAAAAGGAAAGAACAGAGAGGTTCGGTTTAGGCCATCGAAAGGAAGAGAGAGGAAAGCATTTAGTTTTTTATAATTATTCTTACCATTCTTAGTTTTACTATTTACTTCTACTACCATAAATTATGCTATGCTTGCCTTTTATTATATATATTGTGAATTTGAGATTATATTATTTGACTCAATAAGCTAACGTGTATTGTGTTCACATGATTTTGGGACTTTTAAGGAATTAAGTGTAGTGGTGGTGGCGGCAACAGCGGCGGAGACGTCGGCGTCACAGAGTTATCGGAGGGATGCTTTGTCACTGTTTAGTGTACACGTAACTTTCATGCAATGGCGGGGGACCCATAGAGAGTTGTCTTACTGAAAATGGTATTGTAGCTATTTCTAGTAATCCAAATACGTGAAAGTCTAAACGTAAGGTTTATATTACATTAATAATTAAAAAGAAATCATATCAAAATTAAACAGGCCAAGGCCCCATTTGATTTTCCTATTCAATACAATGCCCAGCGCAACTAGTTAGAATGGGCTTAGGTCTAGTTTTTCTACAAAAAGAAACCTATCTCACTTACTCCTTGGGTTTTAAGGGTAGTGTAGTACCTTTTGTGAAGCTTACCCAATTTAACCCCGCTGGGCTTTAATATAGCCCAAATTTGATATTGAAGTTCAAGTATAACAAGCACTAAAGCTTTAATTACAATGTTTTAAAAATTGGATCGTGAATAAAACCATTAAGATAGAGATTTAAAATTTAGAAGATTCGACTTATATTACACTATCATAAAACTAATATATACTAAAAATTGAACAAATTTGAATAATTTGAAATAAGGTTAAAGAACGAGAGTATACTTCTTTTTATAATTTAAAAAATTTATTAAAAAATAGATAAGTTTACAATAAGATAGGGGCTCTCCCACGTAAGATAGGCATACTTGAAACACTGATATATATAGGTTAAGACAAAACAGTGACGTCAGAACAATGTTTAGTGAGCAAAGTTGTTTAATATTTAGGGTATAATGAAACGCATCTTTCTCGAATCTTCAGATGTTTGTCGATTTGGGAGGGGTTTTTTCCTACTCTTTTCTCTGCACAAAGAAGATCTCAACTCAGGTAACATACTCAACTTCAGAATCGCGATGACTTTTAGCGATTAAAGCATAACGATATTGTTTTCCGACTCTTTAGACGTTGCTTTCTTTTGGAGGTTTGGGGGTTCAGCTCTTCAGTGACCAGTCGGAGGGGGTGATCTCA
>JANKYE010000225.1:32191739-32206082 GCA_032467995.1 Erythroxylum dillonii
TCAGTAGTGGTCTCTTATCATAGGATATGTACCGGAATGACCTACGGGCGTTCCGGTGGGTACTCTATGGTAAGGGGCGCTACAATTAGGTTGAATTATATAGCAAGTTCTATTAGAAAACCTCTAAAATTGGATGAATAAACTGTTGGAATGAGAATAAAAAGTTTTGAAAAAAATTGTATGGAAGTAGAGAGATATGCTCAACTTTCAAATTCTTTGATAATGCATAAACTTAGTAAAGATGGAACCTTTTATAGATAAAAATAACTCTTTCCTATTCTTAGAAACCTATTCAACATGTTGTCCAAAAATATACTAAAAAAATAACATCCCCTCCTCTTGTTTGAACACCTCAGACTCGATTCCAAAATTTTCTGCAATCATAAAGCTTAAAGCCCACTTACTACCCCTGCCAATAGTATATGACCTCAACCTTTTAACTAAACAACCCTTCAACAATATTGATCCCTTATATCAAAAATTTATATAACCTATGCCTGATTTGTTAAAGAATCTAGCATCAATTAATCTTCCCCAAACTAATCCTAGAATACCAAAAAATATACCGAAGGAACCATCATCATTAAATTCTTCCTTTCAAACTAGAAAACTTTAAATTTCATAACCAATCAACGCCTTTGATGAAGTCAATCCTATCTTTTAGAAGGAATTAAGTTCATCAACCTTAATCACTCCTTCTTCACATTTAGAGTCTCTAGGTTGTTGTAAATGATGATAACATTACCTAAGGGCTCTAACATATCAGAAATTACGATAAAAGAATCCATTACTATGTAAATATCCAAAAGGAAATCTAGTGGAAAATAAAAATGCAAGGTCTTGATAAGTCCTCCACAACAATGCTTACATCACAGAATGCTAGGGGCTTAAATAGCCCATAAAAGCAACAAGCAGTGAATGATTTTATGAAGGAAAGAAATCCCTTTTTGATTGTCTTCCTAGAAACCAAAATCAAATAGGCAACTCTACATAATGGATTTGGGTTTTTGGGTTCCAAATGGAAATTTTTGTCTAATTATACTTCACACAAGTTAGGGAAAATTATTATTGCATTAGAACCTACTATATTCCAAGCTATTAAAAATAATTAACATATGAATTCATCTATTTAGAGGTGTTTTCATTCCCTCAATTAGAGAAATTTTAAGTTACTTTTGTTTATGTAGCTAATCACTCATTCTAAAGAAGTATCCTATAAAAGGAAGTAGAAAGATTGGAAAAAAATAGCAATGATCCATGGATTATGTTAGGGACTTCAATTCTATATTTAACTTATATAAGGCCAAAGAACCAAGTTATAAAATAGGGAAAGTTGATGAAGAATTTAAAGAATTTTTAAACAATTATGCCTTAGCGGATATTAATTTTAGAGGGAAACTATTTACTTGGTCTAACAAATAAGAGGGACAATATCACATAAGGAAAAAATTAGATAGGGGTTTGGTAAATTTATTATGGATGGTAAAGTTTTCAAGTAGTTTAAGGTTCTTCAATAACCCTGGAATTTCATATCACTTTCCACTAAAGGTATGAATGGATCCTAATGTAAGGAGAGTTAAAACTCCATTTAGATTCTTCAATCACCTTTCGCAAATGGAGGGTTATGAAAATCTAATAATGAAAGGATTAAATAGCCATATGGAAGATATTAATTCTCACAAACTTGTCACCAGAATGAAGATAATTAAGAAGGAATTGAAGAAGTCCCATAAGGAACAATTTAAATCAGATTTGCTTAAGTAGCTTAAGAAATAGAGGATTGAGCTCAACGATTTCCAAACTCGATTATATGGGAATCCACTGAATGCGGCTTTGAAGAAAAAGAATAAAATATTTCTAGACTCCTACCTTTTAGCCCTAGAAGCTCATACTTCTCTTCTAAAACAAAAAGATAAGGTTACCTAGCTAAGGGATGGAGACACTAATATTTCAATCTTCCATAGATGTATTTAGAGTATAAGGAATTCCAATAAAATTTTAGTAATATAGGATTCCTTTGGCTTACCTTGTTTTGACCAAAACAAATTGAAGGAACTATCTTCCAATCATTTCAAAGACTTATTAGGATTAGAGTCCACCTCTACTAGTGCTTATTCTATGCTCTCTACATTCATCACTTTAAACCTTAACTTGTCCTAAATAACTAATCTAATTGAGCTTGTCACCAACCTTGAAATAAATAAAAAAAGCTCTCTTCATCTTCAACCTTAATAAAACTCTAGGACTAGATAAAATGAATGCTTATTTTATAACAGTCTTAGAATTTATTAGAGTCCTAAATCAATAACCTAGTCTAAGAGTTCTATAACTCAAGCATCCTCCTTAAAGAATTAAAAAAATAATTTGTTTAGTGTCAAAAGTAGCCAATTCCTCCTTCTTCTAAGACTTTAAACCAATCTCTTATTGTAATATTCTATATAAGATAATCTCCAAAATCCTGGCCTCCAGATTAAAACCTCTTATGAATGCACTAATTAATATTTCTTATTTTGGTTTCATTATAGGTAGGAGCATTAGAGACAATTTATTAATAGCTCAAGAAATTTTCAAGGAATAGCACTCCAAAAAGTTCACTAAAGACTACTCAATGAAAATTGATTTCTCTAAAGCTTTTGACAATCTTAATTGGAATTTTATAGTTCATTCCTTACAAATTTATGGGTTACCCACAATGTTCATCAAATAGGTGTACCAATGCATATCAACTACTTCATTCAATATCCTAGTAAATGGGAAAGCAACCCAGGTGTTAAAAGGTGTAAAATGAGTTAGACAAGGGGATCTTTTTATCTCCCTACTTGTTTGCACTAACTATAAAGGTACTGACAAGAATGACTTCTTTTAGCATTTCTCAAGGAAATCTATTTAGACATCACTACAAATGTAGGAACACTAAGTTATTCAATCCTTCTTTTATTGATGACCTATTATTATTTTATGGAGCGAAAAAAAATTCTGTTAAGCTACTATTAGATTGCTTAAAATAATTTGAGAAGATGTCAAGCATCTTAATTAATAGGAGAAAATTTAAGATATTCATTTCAATAATCCCTTATTCATTGGAACAATATTTACTACAAAGCTCAAGTCTTTAATTATCCAAAACTCCATTCAAATATCTTATATCCCTACTACTTTTAAAAGATTACATTATAATGATTGCAAATCATTCATTGATGTTGTTAAGAATAGGACTTGTATCCAAGTATTTGTCTTACGCATGAAGGATCCAACTAATAAATTTAGTACTCAATAGCATGCATCTGTATTGGATTTCTCATATAGCTCTTCCTATAAAGATAATCAAAGATATTGAAAGAATATTCAAAAACTTCCTCTGAAGTGGTTTAAGATACAACAAAGGCATTCCTAAAGTTAAATAAGAGGATGTTTGTCTTCCTAAAATTCAAGGAGGGTTAAGGATCAAATATAAAATGGCCTCAAACAAAGCCCTAATGGAAAAAAGGATATACAAACTTATTCAACGACAAAGAATCTCTTTGGGTGAAGTGGATCAATGAGGAATATAAAGTAGGATTCAAATTTTGGACCATAAAGCCTAATTCCATGTCCTTTACATATACTAATTTTACCCTAAGTTTAAGAGAGGTGATGACCAAAGAAATGAAGCATTTGATATGCAATAGAGACCAAACTAACATTTGGTTTGACAGTTGGATAGAATTAGAGCCTTTTTATCTCTAACCTGAACTCCAGTCTATGTAACACACTCTTCCTAATAATTCAAGAGTCAAAGAAATGATAAAGGATAATGAATGGAAATTCCCCTCTAGAAGAGTGACAAATCTAGTACCCTTCTTTCCATAATACATCCCTAAGTAGTTTAAAGGAAATAGAATCATTTAGCCTAGAGATCCTTCCCACATATTTACAACAGCCTCATAAGCAACTATCTTTTCCTATAATTCTCAAGAATTTTAGTTGTATAAGCTAGTGTTATTCCAAAATAATGTTCCTAAGTTCTCCATTGTACTATCACCAACTATAAGGAACCATCTACTAATAATGGATAGGATGTCTTAGAATGCGTCAACAATCTGTGCTTTATGCCAGTCACATCCTAAAATAAGAGATCATCTCTTATTTGCTTGTGGTTAATCTTCCAACATGTGAAAAGCATATTGTCTATGTTTAATTTACAATATCAGGCCACAATTATAGAGGAAATGTTAAGGTGGCATTAAGCCAGAAATTCAGTAATAATAGTGACTATACAATGTTCAAATTGAGTATAAGTTGTATAATTTACGAACTATAGAAGGAAAGGAACCTAAAAACATTTCATTAGAAAAAGAAGAAATCTAGGAACTCAATAGGTATGTATCACAACATGAGAGAACTAATAAAGATCAAAAAGTTACACCAAGTTGTAATATTATAAGTAGATTGTAATATGCTTTTAATTAACCTATAAAGAAGATATCCAAATTCAATATAAAGCAACAAATTAAATATAAGATAATTGCATATTGAGGCTTAAGTAATGAAAAGGATCGATAGGGACCTGGAGGTCAAAAAGTCGATGAGAAAAGATAGCAAAATCCAGAAGAAAAGCATTGCCCAAAGCCCTAAATTCCACCAAGAGGATATAAAGTTATTAGCAGCTATCGAACGAGAGGAAACTAAGAAAATTAGAGGGGACTACATTGAAAAATAAAAGGAAACTCACCCAAATAGGTAGGATTTATGATGAAAAAAGGATGGTGAGAAGTGATGACATAACTCATGATAGTGTTTGTTCTAATCAATCTAAAATCTTCTAAAGACCAAAGCAAATGTTGATAGAGAGGAAAATAAGCACAAATTGACAAGACTAGGAGATACAGAACAAGTTTGAGGCTTGAGTAGCTAAAAACTAGACAACACACCACTTTCTAAGAAAGACTCGTGTAACTAAAGCAACATGTCCATTTTGTATTTAGCTTATATATAGTGGCTCTTTTAGGACTTGAATATGCATATGTGTTAGAGATATTATTAAGGTAGTTTTCTACCTTACATAAAAATATAACAATTTTAATTTCCAAAAAATAAAATAATTGATTACAATAATATAAACTATTTCCTTTTGTTAGTTAATTAGCAACACAGAGTCTTGGAACTTAAGTAAACTCTAAGTATATGGTTGATGACAACTTCATCTTACAAAAAACAAACAATTATTACTATATTTACTAATATTTCTCAGTCCTCATTAGTAATGTTAACTTTCAAATTCTTTTTAATGATATATTTCTAATTAATATATACATGTTAAATGTTCATTAAAGTCTATACTCATATATGACTATTGTTTTAAATAGATAAGCATATTCCTTCAGTGGAGGGTTTTAATCTAATATCAAACAATATGCCAACGGAGAGGTTTAATCCAATACTAAATGGAGAAATGATTTAGGTTGAAGGAACAGGTTCATTAAGAAATCATGTTTGGAATCAATTCAATAAGACTATATCAAGGGATAGAGTAGAACCTCTTATTTAAAGAGACACATAGAGTTGCATAATAGAAAAAAGATCGTATTAAATGGTCAAACATTTTTTGCTCCAAACCTTATGAGACGGAAGAATGAAATGAATACCATAGGTTATGACAACAACAAATCTTTGATAGCTAAAATGATCATCGATGATGAACATCTACTCAATATCATCGATATAAAAACTTTAGGAAGTTGCTCACCTTACTCCAACTAACCTTCAAGATCCTAACTTAGAATACTATAAAGAAATATATTTTCAAGATTTACGATGATTAAAATAAAGAAATATTGAAGACGTTAGCGACTATTCATGGATGGGTAGCCATCACATCATATATGTGGATAACTAAAAACTAAAAGAAGGGTTATATAGTGGTATCATAGTACATTGTCAATGACTAGACTCTATGCAGTCGACTACTGAGGTGATGTATATTCTTTAATAGTATTATCGTTTATTTATTGATTATACTATAATTAATGTTTGTTCATATTTTTAAATGACTGGTTTATTTATATGCCAACACCAAAGGCAAGTGAAAGGTTAACAAATGTATTGGTGGATTGCTTAATGGATTGGACCGTCGATACCAAGCTTTTAACCATAACTCTCGATGATAGGAGTACAAATGATGCAATGATACAAAAGTTGAAGAAAAGTTATAGGTTAGGAGCTTGTTGATTGGCTAGATGTTATTTCATATGCATTGTTTTGTATAAATCATGATTTTGATAATGAATAATACGTTAGAGGTTATAAAGGAAGTGATATAGTCGATCTGAAATAGAATAGTGTATTAAAGTACAACACCCAAAAAAGTGGAAAATTTTGAAAAAATCGCGCGACAACTACGAATTTCATGCTCGAAAAAGTTAGTTTTAGATTATCTTACCATACAGAATTCAACATTCAAGATGTTGGAGTTAGTAACTAAATAAGTTGAGGTGTTCAAGAGGCTGAGACAAAGAGATTCTCAGTATACTTGTCTATCGATAGAAAAGTAATGGGAGATGGCTAAAGCACATTGTGTGAAGTTGGAAATATTTTATAATGCTACTAAGTAGTTCTCAGGAATAAAATATCCAACTTCACATTTGCTTTATTAAAATGTATGACATCAAAAGAGCTTTATTTTATTGGACATTTGATTTCAATTAGGTGATTTGGGTTATCGTAGAGCATATCATGGAGAAAAACAATTATGATTATTATATAGGTTGATAAATTATGACATTGATTTTTTTTGTTAGACCCAAGACATAAGATGGAGGGGGCTTATTGTTATTATCAAAAGTTGTATGATGGTTAGCCTTAACAATATGTTAATATCATTAAAAAAATTTGGTATAATTTTTTAAATGGTTATCAACTAAGATAGAACAACACTTAGGATTATAATAGTTCAACTTTAGCTTCAATTTATAAGACAGGTGTGAATAAAGAATTTACACAATTCATTAAAGAAAAAAAAGGCTAGGACTTCTTATAATAAGATGGACTTGGAAAACTATTTAGAGGCAGATGTTGTGAACAAAGTTGAAAATATGTTGTTCATTGTATTGTTATGGTGAAAGATATATGGAAGCACTTTTCAAATCATTCAAGAAATTGGGCCAAACCTCTTAGCAATTCATCTCCTATTGCTTTGGAATCTATTTATAGTACTAGCAATTTGATAGTTAGTCTTCATCATACTTGACTTTATCTTAATACTGTGGAAGCCCTTATATGTCCCAAAAGTTGGTTAGCTGTGAAGATATTTAGCGTAAACTCTATTCTTTATGATATTTTAGTTTTCTTTACCTTAATAATTTTAATAATCATATATTATATTCTTATATTGTCATTTTTATCTTGATACGTGTAAGTATCATGTTTTGAATATCCATTTAATACAATTGTTTCATAATTGAGTATGATTTACATAATAATATTTTTACATATAGATGAAGTGGTAAAAACTATAGATGATCTTGATTATAACAATTAGTTAGTCCCTTTCCTCTATTGTGGGTTTATTTTCTTTAATCTTTACTTCTTAATTTACTTTTTTTTTCATTTGATTGCTCTGTTTTTTTTTTAACAATTGAAGATATAAATCTTTACTTATGTGATTTTATGCAAGTTAACAAAGAAAACTATATATTATTGTCTCTATTCATTAGCTCAACTTCAATCTCAATTCTCTAGTTATAACTGATAATTCCTTTTTTATATTTTTTCATTTGGATAATATTAGCAATATAATACTCTTTTGTTTTGATAATAAAATAATTTTCATAGTAGTATTGTGATGCTAGTTATATAGGTAGACTCGTGAATTGATATTATTTTGTCATGTTTTGAATGGACTAAGCACCATTTTATTGTTAGACTTAAATAAGAGAAAAAAGATTAGTAAAAAAATAATAATAGTTTAAAGTGGCATTAATTTTGAAGAATTAAGTTAGATTTTAATTATTTTTTGTTAAAAGCAAGACATTGTGACTTAGCAATATTAATTTATTGCAAAATAAAATAAATATGGATTCTTTATTAGAGATCACATAATTTGACAAAAATGAACAATTTAGAATAAGATTATATTTAAAAATTGAAATTAAGGTCTATAATATTATATTTTGTTAGAAAAATTAACGGGATACAAAACATTTTTTATATAAAATGACACATATTAACTTTTATAAATTTTTAGGATAACAAAGTATGTCATAAAATTTCTAAAAAATCTTTTTGTTTTAACAAATTTATTTACTAACAAATATGATACATTTTTATTGTATATTTGAAATTTAGATAAAGAAGTTCATAATATATCTAAAATAATTAGTTATGGTGTCCGTATCATTCATAACTTTTTAAAAATAAGTAAAATCTGTTTCAATTATTTGAAAATTTGGTAAAATTTTTATTACAAATCGTTTAATTTAAAAAAAAATGAGTTTTGTGTGAGCTCAATGAGGCTTCAGGTCTAGGCCACAATCACGGGCTCGAGCCTAACCCAACCTATTTTTAAACCTACTGATGACCTTATAATAGTAGCAATTATTGGTAAAAGAAAGGATAAAAGTTTGCGTACCACTTATATGTTAGTAGGACTTTAAATGATGCCCATTTAAATTACATAACTACTAAAAAATAACAACTTTTTATTTTCTTTTGCTCTTGACAAGTTTAAGTTATATCTTATGAGTTAAAAGCAGGTAATTATCTACACAAACTATGCAAGTATCAAGTTAGATACAAAGTTAGGCTTAATTTGTTGGATATTGTTGTTACAATAATTAACTTTGAAATTAAAGATGAAAAGGGTTCAGACAATGTGGTTATTGATAATTTATCTTGACTAGAGAGGTCGATGAGTGTAGAAGTTGTTTCCTTAAATGAAAGCTTTCTAGATTAGCAGTTGTAGTTGTTCCTTGGTATGCAAATTTTATGAACTACTTGATTCAAGGTTGTCTTCCATCTCATTTGAGTTATTATTAAAGGAAAAAGTTTATGTGGTTTAAAAAACATTATGTCTAAGAAGAACCACTACAGTTTAAATATTATATAAATGTAATAATTAGGTGATATATGCCTTATGAAGAAATTAAAGACATTGTTGATCATTTCCATTCTATAGAGTTTGGTGGTCACTTTAGTACATCTAAGACAAATACTAAGATATATTGATCTAGTTTCTATTAGCCCCTTATCTATCATGATCTAGATATTTTACTAGTATGTGTTAGATTCCATAGGGTTGGTAGTATCTCCATAATTAATCAAATGCCTATGACTAATATTATAAAAATTGCATTATTTACGTTTAGGGCATTGATTTTATGGATATTATTTAACATTTTAGGTATTGATTTTATAGGTCCACTTCATTCAATAATATTTTGGCTATTGTTAAAAATATTTTTAAATGGGTTGAAGTTATAGTGCCTACAACTAATGAATTAAAGGTAGTAATCAAATTTGTGAATAAGAATATCTTCCCCATGTTTAACATACCTAGAGCTCTTACTAGTGATGAAGGTTTCCATTTCTATAAATATGCTTTCGATACATTATTAAAAAAGCATTGAGGGACTCATAAGGTAGTAACTACCTATCATCCTCAATCAAATGGTCAAGTAGAAGTTGCAAACCATAAATTGAAGGAGATATTGTGGAAAATTGTTACTAACTTAAGAAAGTATTGTGCATTAAAACTAGCTTATGCGCTTTAGGCCTAAAACAAATTTCAATACACCATTAGGTATGACTCCTTAATAAACTTATGTTTAGAAAGACTTATTACTTACTTGTTTAGTTAATCTACAAGACTTATTGGGCTATCAAAGCAATTTGGACCTAAAAGCTATTGGGATGATTATTGAAATTGAGTGAATTGGAGGAACTTAGACTGGATAGTTATGAGAATGCTCTAATATATAAAAAGAAAGCTAAATAATGGCATGATAAGCACATCCTTAAGAGGAATTCTAAGATAGGTCAACAAGTACTCCTCTTCAAATTAAGACTTAAATTATTATTAAGTAAACTTAAATCTAGGTGGTCTAACCCTCTCACTATAGTTAAAGTATAACCTTATGATATGGACATAAAGGGTGAAGCAACTAAAATATTCAAGGTTAATAGGTAACAATTGAAATCTTATTGGCTGGTGAGATAGTACCAAAGGGGTCGCATACTCCTTAGGCACCTCTCCTTATGTTTAATATGTGAAAATTTCTTTAATAATTAGTTTTATTTTATTTCTTGTGCTTTGTTTTTTGTTTTTTCATTTCTTTTGGGTTATGTGTGTTTGTTGTTGTAGTTTTTCTCTTTTTGAAGTATCTCATAGATTTAAAGCAACCAACATCACATAAGGCTTATAGAAGTTTCCTTATTCTTTATTTTCTCCATTCGACTCCATTTCTTCATGTTATTTATTTATTTTTGTGCTTATTAGTCAACTATTGAAGATAATATACAATTTAAGTGTAAGCGAGAAGATATTTTGAACTTTAGTTTATTAAAGTAAATTAGTTGTATTTTCCTTCAACTTAATAAGTAAAATTTTCATAAAAATAGACAATAAAAAATTAAGGTGGTTAAAGTGACTAATTTGAAGTTTGATTACTTTATGATTCAATTATGATAAGTTAAAATATATGATTATTGAAGAGTATTTTAGTTAAACTTGATCAAATAGTCTTGAGAATTGATGATTGATTCGAATTATGAGAATATGCATATGATTTTAACATGGCTTGATTTTAAAGTTAAGCTTTATAAATGATTGGTCATTTCATATTGATTGTGAATTAATGTGATAAAAATAATAGTTGAATAAAATTAACATTAATAAATTATATTCTGCTGTATATATTCTACTGTATATTCTGCTGATTTTCATTTTATGTAGTCATTTAAAATATGATCTAATTAAGTAACCAAAGAAATTCATGATAAGTTATTTACCTTTACATCAAAAAATGGGGATGACATTTCAAACAAGCTCATTATACTACATTAAATTTTCAAAAAGTAATTTCTTTTTGGTTTGTGCTGAATATGATTTTTTAAGTGCTTACGAGTTTATGTTTTCTTTTCTCGTTTTATGTTCATCTTATATATAAGGTTAAATTATTTAATTGAGTTAATATTTAAATGATTGTTATACCAGTTCGAGATCAAATTACAAGTTGGCGTAAGAATTGAACAGACTACGTAACCCTTTTGCTTTAGGAGAAAATTTTTATAGTCTCAAAGAACTTAGTGCATTTCTAGTTCGGTGATTAATGTACATCGATATAAGATGGTTCCAGTGTTCTTAAAATCGAACCGGTCATCAAACCGGAGACTTTACTGGTCACCGGTTTGATCGGTTTGACCGGTTCAACCACATCGAACCGGTGTGACGTCATAATTATACAATAATTATATTTAATTATATATAATATTAATAATATTAAAAAATAAAATTAAAAATTAACAAAATTGGTGAACCAGTGGTCGGACCGGTCCGATTTGACCAGTTTTGACCGATTTTAACCGGTTAAATTTAACACCAATTTTTTAGCTTAACCTGAACGACCGGTTCGGTCCGGGTTTGAGAACAGTGTTATAATGGGAGACTTGGTTTGTCCAAGTGATAAAAGTCTCTCAACAACTTAATCGAGGGTACATGATGACACTGGGAAAAAATCTATTCTTATCTTATTTCTGTTATCAATTTTTTGTTCAATTGCTTTTAGGCATAATCAATCTTGTTAGTTTTCTTTAGTTTTAATTTTAATAAATCAATCGATCGCTCATATTTTTGACTTATCAAAATACTTTTTAGTCGTGGGATTAACCATTACATTATTGCAGAATGATACGTCCACTTATTTTGTCTTTTACTAAGATGTTAGAGAAAACACCAATCAATATTTCGTATCCTCAGCTCTCACTGACTTGATTGTTAGAGTATCTCTTTTGAGAGGCTTGCAGATAGACTTACACCAAATTTAGTTTACATCAATATTAAAATAAATTGGTATTATTATTAATTACCAATAAATAAGGGATGGACTTTGTAGCATAATAGGTTCTCACAGATCTGGCCTCCTTCAAGTATTCTCTATTGCTTGTATTTTTATTTATTTTATGTTTTTAATGAAATGTTTTTGTATCCTGCATTATTCTTTTATTATCTTATTTACATATGGGTCTACCGGAAACAACCATTCTACTATATAGGAATAAGGTTGCATACTATCGGACCTCTCCAGATGGACTTCATTGCAGGATTTCGGATTGGGGTGATGATGATGATGACCAATAAAATAAATTAGTATTATTATTATTATTAAAAATAGAAATTAATATAACATAGCAAAATAGTAAGTTTATATATATATATATATATAATTTACTATTTGGCCATGTTTTCATTACAAAACATCTTGTTTTGATTAGTTTTATGTTATATTGTATGTAACTATGTAGAAGTTGCCTAAGGAATAAGGATGGCCAAAGAATGGAGGAGTTTATAAGGTAAAATATGAAGAAGAAAAAAAACAACTTTGACTAAGCATAGCTTGATATAACCATATCCTAGGCTTGTATCTCCTTGGACAAAAACAGATGACGAAAAGAATAAACATGGCTTAACACAGCTTAAAATATGAGCATGTTACAGCTCGTGTCTTTCTCTAAAAAGGCTAAGGAACAAATAGTGAAGTGCACGGTTTTGAAGCGTAATGACTGAAATTTATTGATAAAGAGACAGAAACCTAAATTTACAAGTAGAGTTTTAGTTTGGATTTACTTTCTGTTTATCTTGTAATTAGGTTCTAGCAGCCATTAGGGAGAGAAAACACCTAGAATAGAATACACAACTTGCTATTGTTTTAAGTAAGAAAAAAGCTAAAAGTCATTCTAAGGAAGCAAATCAAATCAAGAGATCAAGATCATCATTGGGCCACCTTTACAATGAATTATTCTTTTCTTTTGATCGTTTTTGTTATTTTAAGGACAATTAGTGGATGTTTGTTTTATATCTATGATAGATGAAACCTTAGTTGATATATGTATGACTTGATTTTAGTAATTTTCACAATAAAGAATTCTATATTCGTGATTTATATGTATTGATCTTAGTTATAAGTATAAATAAAAAAAAACACCCAGACTTGATTTTAATTTAAATGTTATTGAAAGAACATATGCATAGATTGACCTAGGTGCATATAGTAAGAATTGAACAGAGTAATAGATATAAACCTACCTGACCATTCTTGCATTAGGAGAAATTTTTCGTGAAGTCTTAAGTAACTTGGTGCATTTTTAGAGATATTATCAAATACATATATCAGATTATCAATTAAGTGATAAGTGATTATATATTGATGGAAGATAGTTTATTATAATAGACAATTTGTTGATCTAAATGATAAAGTCTTTAATTCACTAATTCAAATAGAATAGAATGAAATGGTTTATAATGAGATAGAATTTAAATGGATGTAATATTAAAAAATTATTGTTTGAGAGGAATAGATTTTGTAAGCCTGCATAATTGAAATCAGCTTGACAGACTTAGATGAAATTTAGTTTATGTCAATATTAAAATATATTATTATTAATTACCTATAAAAATATAAATTAGATATCAAAAAGAGAAATTAATCATTTGTCAAAATTGTTATACCTTTACTAGAATAAATAGAGAAATATATTTCAAAAAGACAAAAATAAATTATTCATTAATTTATTTTCAGGTCGTTTTCCATTCTATATGGCCTGAAAAGCAATTTTAACTATATCTGTACCTTGAAAGTAAAGAGGGTAAGGAGTTAGTGGCTAAGAGCAGACACGATGTGGCTTCCATATATGTGCTTACGTATAGGCATTGGTTAACCACAAAACCATCAGTGAGCAGCAACAGTAATGTGCGTCGACAAAAGAGTTAATTGTAAAGCCCCCATCTACAATGAGAGCTACAGATCATTACAGCTCGTACTAGTGGTCTTGTTTGGCATGCGATAAGTTCTAAAAAACTCCATCCGCTTGTGCCTAAGAGAATATAAGGAAGTTGGAAAAACATGGGCAATGAATCTACATGAACATAGATTTGAACCGACGAAGACATGAAAACATGTACAATGGACTTCCTCTTCAATTTTCTGCTAGAATTCTGGTATCAGAATACAATTAAAATCTAGAAAAATAGGAGTAAAAAAAGGTAAACTACAGCTGTCTCCATCATTTGGAATATTGACTCACCCTTGTTTGGAGGTTGTTAGCCTAATAGTTTGACATACAAGGCAAATACCATGTTTCTCACCAAACATT
>JANKYE010000225.1:32258795-32282756 GCA_032467995.1 Erythroxylum dillonii
TAAATCACATAATAATTGGTCCAATTGTCATTTAATTACTAGTCCATTTGTCACACATTTAACTATGTCAAATGTCACTCAATTTAAGGCTTAATCATCCAAATTTTTCATGTATCAATTTATCCTACCACTTAACATTTGTCCTAGTCTAAATGTACATTTTATTTCATTAATCTCTTAATTAATCACAATTAATTCCAATTCACTAATTAAAATCCAATCATACCAAAATTCAAGACATACCAAATCACAATTGTCATCATTTTCACTTAACATTTTTCATACCCCGGGATATGTCAATTGAGTGCCATTTGTCTAATTCACAATTCATGTGTGTACGCTTGTATCATGCCTTTGAATATAATTATAATAATCATGTCACAATTGTATCAATTTCGCTCTACATGCTGACACTCATATAACTCATTAGTCTAACTCTTTAAATATCTCAATTATTTGAGAGATGGGATGCTACATTACACCTATAGCATTTACCAGTCATTGGTTTGGAGTTAAGGTTGGCAACCTTCTTTATCTCTCTATCATCCCCTCACTTCTATTTTTTCGTTGCCTTATCGTAACTATATACAGCACCATGAGTGTATTGAGTGGGTTTGTTTTTATTATCCTTTTCTATCGTTGATGTACTTAAGTCCCCCCATTAATTCCGCCTAGACAAATCAAACTTACTTTATTTCTCCTACAACATCAACTATGCCTTTAATGTTAAATTTTTAGCCTCTGTCATAGTCTGCACAAATTGCACTCTAATCTTATCTCTAATTACTGGTCTCAACACATTTAAATACCTGGAAACTTACTAACGTCATTCTCCCTCAAATCCTTGAGTTCAGCTAGCCATATAAATTATGAGGTATATTCATGAACTGATCTCTGGCCTTAAATACACCTTTGGTATTGCTAGAAAAGGATTTGTTCATAATCAGGGGGAAGAAATTCTCACCTCAACAGTTGTTTCATTCTTTCTTATGTTCTAATAGGTGCCTTCCCTTCACAAATTCTATGAGTCTACAATCTGTCGCACCAAAAAAAAGGCCCCACTCTTTAGTCGACAAGCTACTAATCCCACTTTCTAATGATCTAGGGTGTTCATGTAATCGAAAAATCGATCAATCTCCACAAGCCAATCCAAGAAATTCTCAATGTTTGTGGCTCTATTAAAAGGAGGAATATTAACTCTCAGTCTGAAATCATCGGGATCATCACATGCACACTCACATCCAACATTATGACCTCTATCGCGACCTCTACCATTTCCTTTACCACCATATCTATGAACCCTTGGAGGCTTATAATCTTCTATAAACTCCTCATCTTCATAATCATCTAAGTAATCTTGCCCTTTGTATAAGTCATCCACAACAGGTCTACCAATAGCCTAACCGCAAGCTTCTTTGTCTCTATGAAGTCTATCATCAACCCTATCTGCATCTAAGACTAGAACATCGAGATGATCTGTAATTTCTTCGAAACGTCATTCTGAACTTTGGAATTTGAGATCTATCCTATCCAATCTCTGTTTTAAGGCCCTTGCTATGTCCCTTAGCAATGGGGCTCCAACTCTCTGCTCTTCGATACGAGAACCACCGCCTTCAGTTGCTACCCGATCAAGAAAGTGATAGGCTCTGATACCACCTGATGCAGCATAAAGCTTAAAATTGCGAAGAAATCTCTCATCTCACACCAGAGACAAGAAATCTAGAATTACCAATAGAGTTTCTTTTTCAAATTGTTCGTAGCCGCTTAAAAATAACAAAATGTCCCTTTATAAGATAACACAACAACCCTAAAGAAAACGAAAATTAAATGACAAAGTTTCTCTTAAATTTGGGTCAACGTGCCTTCTTTGGATAGCATAGTCCATATAAGCCAAACTACTTCAACTATGAATTTTACGTCACTTTAGCCCGCTATAAAAAAGAAAATGATAATTTACATAGTTTTATGGCAAATATAGAGTTGTAAGTTTTAACTGCTAGAAAAATGATATTTTGATTCAATACAAATTTATCTATTTTATAGGAATAAAATATTTTATTTCGGTACTATATTTGTTTATTTTTATTTCTTATTTAATATATACCGATTTCATGACATTTTAATACTAATTGATCTTTTAAACTTTAATTTTTTTTCTTACAAGCTTGATATCCAGTCATATTTTTAAAATATTGATATTAATGAATAGAGGTGATAAAAACAATTTTGTTTCATTAACTGATATCTTATGTCAAAATATTGATTGTTTTTAAATTTCATGTGTTATGATCCTATACCTAGGAGCTATAAATTACCCAATTTACTTGTAAATTTCAAAGAGGAGATTGTTTGCTGGAATTTTGGCCTTTGTAACCTAATTTGAAATATGATAAAAGGGTTCATTAACTGCGAGAACCTTACGATCTCTTGATATTAATTCTGAGATAAATATTAAATGTCTTTTATTCTCATGCGAGCTACAATTCAAAGGGCATGAAATAATAACTGCTTCTTGTTGACCACGTACTCCACTTCTCAAGCCGGTCACCTCTCTAGTACACTACTCCTTTAACAAACCCTAGGAGGTGAGTTTGAGCTCGTAAGCTACAACCCCCACTAATGAAAAATGAGTGGTGATAGTTCAGAGTTACTGTGAGGTTAAGCTATCGATAGAATTATGGTTTGATAAGGAACAAACCTCCCAAATAATACTAAAATGATTAGTGATCAGCGTCATAATTTTTCTTCGTAGTATTCTGCGCTTGAAGAAGGCAGTCTCATAAATTTTTAATATCAAATCCTGTGACTGTGACAGTCATTTATGATTTGCAGCTTCTAATTTAGGCAGGCCATGACAATATCGTATGTTTTTTTAATAATCTTTATTCAAAAAGAAAATGAAATGGTCATAGTTGCTGGGAATTGTCAATTGTGGCCTTATCTTCTATACTTTGTAAACAGAACAGTACGTGTGTTGTTACTGAAGATATGGGAGCTATAGGAGTGGTGCACAGAGCTCCTTCGACTATCACTCTCCCTCTTAACCACGACAGAGCCAGAGTTCGATGTTTTTCCAATACTGGTAAATCCCCATTGCCGACCGTCTCTTCTTTTACTTTCGAGTACGCATGTTTAAAGAGGACCTGGTTGTTTAGTGAGATCAAAACGCAAATTATTTAGATGGTGAATGGTTTTTGAAATCCTAAGTATACATGTGTAAAGGAATTGCCAAAGCTCTTGCTTCCCTTATTGTGAATTTGAGAAAAATTCTTTGATGAAGTTGTTAAGAATACTCATTTATTAATCATTCAACTGAAATACAGCCCACGTTTCGTTCATCAAGGATGTGGCTGCGATTCAACCTCCTCAACATCTTCCATGCTTGCTTAAAATGCTTGAAACTAGAGGTAGGCAACCCTTCGATTAGATTGGAAACGTTATATTTGAGCACTGCATCTCTTCAATTTTGAGGTTATATTTACAGTCTAACAAGCTGTTATGGTGGAGAGCCAAGCTCAGCTTCTTGCATATTTATCTCTTTTTCTTTATCCAGCCCAGTATCTGGAGCTTCATCTTCCTTATGATTGACAAAGTATACTGTTCAGTCCACATTCAATGCTAAAAGAATAATGAGACCTGAGGGGTCTTAATTTCCTTTAAGTTACTACACTTGCATATCCTGAAGATTTCCAACTCATGAAATGGTTTCTAAACATTTCAAAATTGTGATAACTTTTCAGCCCGTCCTTACCAATCTATTTGTAATTGCATGCTGAGTTAACAGTTAACAGCCAGAAACTTCTAACATTCGCATCTCCGCTACAACTTGTGTTTCAATTCAATTTGCACCTTGTTTTTCTTTTCTGTTCCTTTTAAGTTGTTATGGACTACTTCCATATTTTTGCTTGGTGGCAGGTGAAACCATCATTTCTCCTGGATCCAAGCAAGGATTGATCCCACTAGTTGTACCTCTAGCAGAAAATTTGTCAGGTTCAATAAACATCTTCGTGCATCTAATGATTCTCATGACCTATGAGCAATCACTGATGGACTGTGCTATAGTATATTAGACAGCTTATTTTGCAACTCTCAATTTATCCTACTACATATTTTGTCCGGAATAGGTTCAGTAACTGCATTGTTGAGGTGGCCAACTGCTCCAGCTGGGTGAGATATTTAGTACTATGCTATTAATGTGTACGTGTGTTTATACCAACCTTATGCCTCAAACTTATCGTAATTTCTTTATCACATAGACTGGAGATGCCAGTTGTGGAAGTTAGCAAGCATGGCATATGGCTTTTATCCAAGAACGTAATTTTCTTATCTCAAAACATGGTACACGTGCATAATAGACCTCTGAAAATGCAAATGAAACTATGCAGTTAAGTTGGTACTGAAAATGTCATGAGCTCTTCCAAAATATTTTGCATCTGCCTGTACAATGGCTTATGTTTTGCCGCTCATGGATGCAGGTAGATCAATATATTCATAGAATTCTGGTAGAAGAGGATGCCAGCAATTTCAATGAAAGTAATGGTGAACTTTTCCATGCTTCTTCAGAAGTCGGTAAGAAACTTTACACTAAGGGCGATTTTGCTGAATCTCAGATTGCTAAACTTGATGCCTATCTTCTAAAGAAGGTAAAGGGGGAGATAATTTCTTATTGGGTCAGAAAAGTAAAACATGGAATTACCTGACTTATAATCACATTTAAATGTTCCTTCCAAGGTTGGTCTTTTCCCTGATATTATAGAACGTAAAGTTCTGCGCCATTTTGAGGAAGAAGATCTTGTAAGTCTTCTTCTGGTATTTTCTTGAAATGCTTGTGCTCACCTTTCGTAACTTCCCCTTGTTCTTAACAAAATCTTTGTACACTTACGGAGTGAAGGTTTCAGCAATGATTACTGGAGAATTCTACACCAAGAAGGATTTATTTCCCGGATTTGGACGGCCTTTTGTGTTCTATGCTGAAATTTTACAGAAGTTTGTAAAAGTCTTGTCCGAGTACTTCCATCTGACCTGAGCCAATTGCACTTTCCTTCTCTTCAAGTGAATGTCTTTAATTGCTTTTTATAGAGTTGGACGTACTTCAGAAGCTAAAGATGCTGCAAGGGTTGCTCTGAAATCACCATGGTGGACTTTGGGTTGTGCTTACCAAGTATGCCAACATTCTCAGTTTGTAATGTTCTTCTAAAAATCTTTATGTCAATTCTACTCCTTTGCCTCACTTCTCTTGTACGGTGTGGTAACCTTGGTTATAAGGATGTTGCTAGCATTGCTCAGTGGGAGGATGAGCAAATTGAATACATCAAGGAGAAGATAACTGAAGAGGGTAGACAAGAAGACTTGAAGAAAGGAAAGGAAGCTGCCCAGGTGTCTGTTTAATTCTTCTTTTCTTATAAACTGGATGCTGAAATTCACTAATAGCTTATATTTACAAAATTATATTTGGTAAACTTATCAGGATTCAACGTTACTACTTCCTCTTGCAGATAGCATTGGATGAAGCTGCTTTCTTGTTGGACTTGGCATCTGTTGAAGGGAACTGGGATGATGCTGTGGAACGCATTGCTGAATGTTACATGGAGGCAGGATTTGAAGATATTGCGAGATTTGTTTTATACAGAGATTAATAGGAACTAGGATGATGAATATAATATACTTGCAACTTCGTTCATTTGTTTCTAAGCATGCCTTTGAAGACAAAAGCAGTTCAGACATCAGTCCTGTTGATGAAATGTAAAAGTTTGTAAGTTTTATATGTACAAGAAAGAACAAAGGTTCTCTTACTTTTCTTGTTTTACCTGATGTACTGGCTAAACATTTCTTTATTCAGAATAAGAGTTTCCTTCTAGCAATGACAAATTGGAGTAAACTGACCAGCTATTGGTAATTGAATCACTTGCTATGGCTTTTGCTTTATTCTTACTGAACTAAGCTCATTTTATGGTACTCCTCATGGTCGATATGTTGAAAAACCATAGATCATATCCATCTAGTGAAGGATGAGAATGAATCAATTTGAAAGGTTAGCTGTTACATAATCAGGTGATTCAATGATAGTTCGGAGGTAGATCATATCCAAAAATATGCTTACGGACCTTGAATTGAAGATGGAAAGCTCAAGCAAAGAAAGCATGTCATTACAATTCCTAGTCTCCACCAGAAATTAAGCACCAGATTAATAGTACAGCTATATTTTTGTTGTATGGAACAAGAATATGTTGTTCAGCGATGCATCAGAATCGTTTGTCATGAAATTCTTCAGTTAATCGTGAAATATTGCCAAGCAAATTGGCACGACAAGAAAATGACTTTGCCCATGCCTCTAGTATAAGTACAGTTCCTGTGTAGCTATTTTATGCTCTTGTGCTGGTGATTGGTGCCTGCAAAGCACGAGATGCGTTCATTTATCCATAGAATGAGACTATCACAAACTCGATCTAACCAGTGTCTAGCAGTTAACACCAAAACCAATTATCAGATATGGTTGCTATTGCTATTGACAAATGAAATTATAATTACTTTGATAAGGAGTACCCAGAAAACCTATACATATCTTTCTGAACAGAGAAAGAAGCATCACGCCCAAGCTATATCACTCTCTCGAATCAAGTCAGGAAAATCATGCACCAATACATATGATGATCTATCAGAACATGGGAGAGGGGTTTGATCGTCCCATTTGAGCATTTGTTCAGTATCAGCAATGGAATAGTCCATCTTGGCTTTTAGGCCTTTGGCAGTTGGGACTTCTTAACAGTTTGTTTTTTCCTTCTCATCAGCAGCCTCCTCAGCATACCAATTCCTCCCTGCTTTTTGGTAGGAACAATAGCCAGAGCCCCAGCTGGACTACTATCAGGTTTACATGCCAACACATTAATAGCATGAGATGGATTTTGTGTATGTGTATCTGCTGTGGGAGATCTCAGAATAATCGCTTTAGCATTGTCTTCAGCCACCATTTGATCGCGTAAGGAGAATCGCTTGATAAAGTTTTTGGTATTGATGGCGGTGCTTGTGGCATTAGTGGTCGTGAAAACCCTGTCTAGTAGTGCTACTTCCCTTGGTGAAGCTAGTGCCCTGAGCTGCTTTCCAAGGTTAAGGATGGTTTCTTGGCATTCTGCCAATTTTATAGAGGCTGATGTCATCTCCCAACCCTGTAAATTTCCATGCATTTTGCTATTCAGAATATAATTATATAATTCTGGTAATATTGTAATATTCAAAAGAACTTACATTGTGTGGTTGCGTTCCTTGCTCATCACGGCTTAGAGTTTCCATCTTTGCAACACTGAAATGTTACAGAAACATCACCGAAGTCATTTCTATCAAGTAGTATTCATCATAGATTACTTAGGAGACAAGAAGATGACAACCATTACCTTTCCACCTGGAGTTGAAGATCAAGACACGTTGCTTCTAGGTCTTCACAACAGTTGTTCTTATCCTCCAATTCTACTTCAACTGATGACAACTTCTGTAAGACCTCATTCAACTTTGCTTTGGCAACTGTAAGCTGAGTGTCAAGATCTTCATTGATTGACTTTTGATTTTCAAATTGATCCTCAATTAGTCCCTTGGATTCTTTGAGAGACACAACTTCTGCTTTTAGGTTTTGGAGGCTTCTTTCTGATTCCTCACGTTGTTTATTCAACACCTCAGTTTTATTGGTCCAAGAGTGTAGCCTGTCTTCTACATATCTTTTAGCAGATTCCATGAGTTTTAGATCTTCTTTCAGTCTCTTGTTTTCATCTTGCAGAAAAGACTTTGCACACTCTGTTTGGGATGTGGTATGATCACGTGGAGAAGTTATTAAGCGCAACCAGGATGGCTGCTCTTTGGATAGACAAATTGGTTTTGATTGCACAGGTGCAACTCCAACTTGGTTTTCAGTTTCTGGTGAATTCCAATCAAAGTACTTACTGATCTTATCCCTTGCATTTGAAGCATCTTCCGGGGTTACAACGTTGTTCATGGTCCAGTCTAACGTAAGTAACAACTCCTCGGCAAAATTTTCAAGGCCCACTTTTCCATCCAACAGGCCCTTGCAGATGTCAACAAATCGCTGTAGAACAGCATTAAGTTCACAACTTCTCCATTGGAAAACATGGACAAAGTAGTCTGAAGCTGCTGCTGATGGAGTGGAATTAGAATAATCGATGGCTGAAGAATTTAGTACCAGTTTTTCAACGAGCTGAACAATGCTGCAGATTGACTTACTCAGACTGGATGGACCACATGGGCGACTTGTTTTCATTGCAGTGTTGGCACTATTGGAAGCTTGGTTCGATGAACAGTTTGTCAGGGACTTCAAAGGGATACGAGTTTTAAGAGTAGATTCTGTATGATGCCTTGACGTCCGAGTGGCGTCATCTTCCAGGACATTTGCATAATGTACATAACCCAATGCAATTTTAATGTCCTCAAGAAGCTCAATGAGACTTCGTTTTGAACTGCGCTGCTCTTTAAGCATTGCATTTAAAACATCCTGAATCCAGTCAAAAGGTTTGCCATTAGGAATATCTTTTGAGTGGATTTCCTGATTATCTTTGCCACAGCCAAAATCACTTTGCTCCGCTGGAACTAGTTCCTTACCAGCTGACGAAGGATGGTTATCATCGTCAGGAGGTGCTTCCACAGAAACTACAACTAGTTTCTCCATTTCAGCAAAATCATGCATTAAATTCATGTCCGGAAACTCAATGACTCTGCTTTCAGATGGACTCTTAGGTTTCCTATCTCTGAAAATCTCCAATTCCGATGTTAGCGCATCAGCCCATGAATTTGAGGAGCTAACCCTATAAGAACTGCACACATCTAGACCTGGCATTGGATACAGTTCCTGGGATAATTGATCACCCTGAGTCAATTCCAGAGATCTCTGACCACGAGAAACGTCCAGAAGCTTAGCTTCAACTTGTGATAACCTTGAAGCTGCTCGGGAAAACATGATCCTCGAAGATTGAAGTTCAGCATTTTGTTTGGTTACTATTTCTCTTAGAGTCCTATTTTCTTGTTCCATACCACGTAACCTCTCAATTAGGCAATCTGTTTTCTGGACAGGAGTTTCAGAAAATCTTTCCATGGCCGTTTCCATAAGAATCAAATCTTTTGTAGGATTTGGCATCCTTTTAAAATTCACCGGGTCCCGTCCGTGCATTTCAATTTCACTCTTGATCTTTTCCGTTGCAGCGAGACCTGGCAATCTCTTCTGCATCAAAGCGCGCAGTCTCTGGCATTCTGCTTCCAGTTTTGCCAATTTCTTCACACTCTCCAATTGTTGGCTGTGCGATGCATCAGCAAGCTGACGGGTATATTCAAGCTTCTCATTACGAACCTGAAGCTCCTTCTCTAGCATGCGAAACTCGTACTTCAGAAAAGCATTCTCCTTTTCAGTAGAATCTAATCTAGCCATTAAAGCGTTGAATTCTGCTACTGTTTGAGTTGCACGCCTACGTAGCTCTTCTACCAAGTTCTCTTTTACCAAGAGTGCGTTGCTTAGATTAGTATTTTCAATAGCTAAATTGGCAAGATTTTTGCTCATCTCCATCAATCTGTCCTCTAGTTTTCTCTGTACCTTCTGAAATTCGCTTGATGCCCTTAAGAGAGCATCTTGCATCTTTGGGTCCTGTTCTTCATGAAGAGAGGTAACCTGCAGCATGCACTGCTTGAATGCAGTGTCAGAATAAGTTGATCTTTCATTTGCAGCTATACCCTGTTCGTCCTCTCCCTTGTTAACACTAACTTCCTGTTCTGATTTTCCCTCGCCTATAAGGAAGTAATTAGCCAGAAGGAACATGATCACTCTAAAAGGGAGTAACAAAATGACTTGCATGTTAAAAATGTTCGAAGGTCACGAGTGAATTACCTGCAATGGCTTCTTTTGATATTAAATCATGCCTTGTCAGAGGATCAGCTTTGGCATGACTATCAAGGAGCACTGAAGCTAACTTCTCATTGAGATTCCTCACATGTCTAGTTGGCCCAACTTCACATCCCCCCGGAAGCATTGATCCCTACAGTATGAAACAAGGATAAAGGATCTCATCATCGACTGCAATTCCTTTCAGAGGAGCTTGTTGGGATGCAAAAGAGAAGCCTCCCTTACCTCTTCATCAATTCCTTTCACAGGTATGCCAAATTTGCTCGTTGTGACTATCGTCTTCTCCGAGGGTTTCTTCCTCCAAAGCCATGTCCTATTATCCATCCTTCAACTTCTCGCGATACAAAAAAAAGAAAGCTGCAAGCGATCAGTGAAGGACTAATCTTGCAGAAGTATAAACGACATTAGCAAAAATTAAACTAGCAGTATATGATTAGAGCTTATCTTGTACTATCAAATTCCTGTTGAACATCAATGTTTTTCATTAAATATTCTTGACTTCAAGGCACTCAACACCTATCAATCACTTGATGGAACACGACGGCAATATGGATGAGGTGGGAAGGAATAAACAAAAGCTGGGAATGTCATCTCTTCTGTTAGCTGAAGAATGCAACTACCCGGACAGACACAAAGAGAGAGTAAGGAACCAAAAAAGTGCAGTCATAGCAATTCAACAGTGGAGATGAAAGGAAAGTTGGAACTGTACTAGACTATCTAGGGAAAGAAAGACAAATCAGAAGAAGATAATCAGAAACTGTCACTCATAGTCGATCAAATATTGACAAATTCCCGACCCTGATATTCAACTTCAAGATGGAGTATTGTCCACAAAAGGCCAAATCATTTATGACGATCTACATGGTGAGTATTCATGAGCAACAGTTGAAGCTGATAGCTAGCAGTCAAGATGATTTCAAACTAAGATGCTAAACCATCACGGAAAGAAGGAGCTACTGTAGATGACACAGCAAAAAGACCACCAAGAATCAGCCACAACCATAAACTCAGAGAAAAATCAAAAAGCACCATGGCCTCATACACAAGGAAATGCAGATAACACGCATGAAAATCCTAGCTAGAAAGAGAGGATATGTGTATGGGGTGGTGAGTACGTACAGTTCTTACCTGGACACGAAGATCATTAACAACGACGTGGATCCTGCAACATCAATGATGCCAACAGGTTTAACTTTAAGAGAAATTAAGAGAATCGGACACGTATGTAGGTACTCTCCTAGAACAAAGGCACCAAGCAAGGGCCTTTGATTGATGAAGTGAGGTGGTGACAGTGAAGTGATGATACACAGAAACTCACCAACTTAGCTTTATGTAACAAGAGAAAGGAACTGTTCGGACAGTTTTGCATAGGATGCCACCGACAACTTACCTTAGGCTACTAATTATATGTGCATGAAAGTGACGGAGAGGTCCAGTAACGACCCCAGAAGCAGGAAAAAAGAGACGGTAAGAGTCATCAACGGAACCAAATATAGACTTATATTAGTGAACAGTACGCACTGAGTCAGGGATATGATTTTGTTTATTTCTTTTGGTAGCCAAAGCTTCACCTTTGATTGAAGCAACGTTTAAATTCTTACCAGCGCATGCGCTTGGGATTTGTTCTTCGACCTTTTCCTTTTTCTTTAAAGAAAAACTTTTACCCTTCCCAATAAAACTTTGCACCAAATGGGTAATGATACATTACACATGGACGGAACGTGTTGACAAAAAGTTGAAGAAAGGTCAATGCTACTTTTGACCTCAAATATTATTAGGAAGTAGAGACGAAACCACTTATCCCAAATTCCACAAATGCCCCTACTCCTTACCCCTCTCTCTCCTCGTTTCCTTTTCGATTAAATTTTTTTCCCCAATCCCAAACGCTCGCCTCACAGACCTAACCCATCGGGTCAACCCGCCCCAACTCACCCTTCTCCGATGGAGATCGCCTCCGACCACCACGGAGATAACGCCGACGGAATGAATTCGCTGCCTTCGCCTTCTGCTTCTTGTTCTGCTGCGTTGTTGAACCGCGATTCGATTGAGGAGGAGGAGAGTAGAGGAGCGAGGTACGACGAAGACGACGATGAGGAGGAGGAGGACGTGTGCAGGATCTGCCGGAATCCGGGGGAAGACGAGAATCCGTTGAGGTACCCATGTGCTTGTAGCGGGAGTATCAAGTTTGTTCATCAAGATTGCCTCCTCCAGTGGCTTACTCACAGCAACGCTCGTCAATGCGAGGTCTCGCTGGTTATATTATTTGATTTAGGATTTGAAGAGATTTCAATTCGCTCTCTCTCTTCTTTTTTTCAATTTGCGTTTCTGTTATTATCTTAGCAAATTAAATTGTGGTTTGATGTCAATCTGTCACAAAAAAAATTGTGAGGATTTTGCGTTTCTTTTACATGTACTTTGGCTTATATTTGAGTGTTTGGTAGAGGATCTTTAGTGGAGTTTCATCTAATTCGTTATTCATGAAGACCTATTCAAAACTTGTGCAATTTGCATGTGGCAACGATAAACATGCTCTGGATATGTTCGGCTCACTGAAAATTTAAGTGTAAAGATCATAGTTTAGGAATGAATCGTTGTAGGATACAATCATACAAGTTGTCATGCGTTCCCTTTTTTACTTCACTGGATAAAGCACAATAACAATACCTATTTGCGCTGGAACTTGCTTGATTTAGTTTTAAATGCTTTACAGGTCTGCAAACATGCGTTTTCTTTCTCACCTGTTTATGCTGAGAATGCCCCTGCAAGACTTCCTTTTCAGGAGTTTGTAGTGGGGATGGCAATGAAGGCTTGCCATGTTCTGCAATTCTTTTTGCGCCTGAGTTTTGTGCTCTCTGTTTGGCTCCTTATTATACCATTTATAACATTTTGGATATGGCGTCTGGCTTTCATAAGGAGTTTTGGCGAGGCTCATAGGTTATTCTTAAGTCACATCTCTACTACAGTTATCCTCACTGATTGTCTGCATGGGTTCCTACTCTCGGCAAGCATTGTTTTCATTTTTCTTGGTGCAACTTCTCTGAGAGATTACTTTAGACACTTGAGAGAGCTTGGAGGACCAGATGCTGAGAGAGAAGATGAAGGAGACAGAAATGGTGCCCATGCTGCAAGACGATTGCCAGCACAAGGCAATAGGAATTTTGCTGGCGAAGCAAATGCTGATGATGCTATGGGAGCACAAGGAATGGCTGGAGCTGGTCAAATCATCCGAAGGAATGCAGAAAATGTTGCTGCACGGTGGGAGATGCAGGCAGCTCGTCTTGAAGCTCATGTTGAACAGATGTTTGATGGTTTAGATGATGCTGATGGTGCAGAGGATGTGCCCTTTGATGAGCTTGTTGGCATGCAGGGTCCTGTTTTCCATTTGGTCGAAAATGCATTTACTGTAAGTACAATTTGTTCTTTTGATTTTTTTGTTGTTGCCTTCTGCATAACCAGGAATATGTCTATTTTCTTGGTGTCTGAAATTGTCATTTCCTGTTTATTTTGCATGTATTTGCGTTACTTATTTTTCATATTTATATGAATATTATATCTTGGTTCTTTTATGTACTTTTTAAGTGATTGCACATCTATATCAAATTTCATAAAATGTTTTGAGGAAATAAGATGATAGTTTAAACAATTCAGAAATCCATTTTATTCTATTGGGGACTTCTTATCAATCATGGTTTTCTTGCTTTGCAGGTTCTGGCAAGCAACATGATATTCCTGGGTGTTGTGATCTTTGTACCATTTTCTCTAGGGCGGATTATACTATATTATATATCTTGGCTTTTCTTTTCTGCAAGTGGTCCTGTGCTGTCAACTGTTATGCCACTTACAGATACTGCCCTTTCCTTAGCAAACATCACGTTGAAAAATGCCCTAACCGCTGTCACAAATTTAACGTCTGAAGGACAGGATGGACTACTAGGCCAGGTTGTGGATGTTTTAAAAGTAAATGCAAGTGGAATGCACGAGGCCTCAAGCAATATAAGCTCTACGCTTGCTACAGATCTCTTAAATGTAGCAAGTATTGGCACATCACGACTTTCTGATGTTGCAACTCTTGCTATTGGATATATGTTCATATTCTCCCTAGTCTTCTTCTACCTTGGAATTGTTGCTTTGATTCGATACACTAGAGGTGAGCCTTTGACCATGGGAAGGTTTTATGGTATTGCTTCTATAGCAGAGACAGTTCCATCTTTGTTGAGGCAGTTCTTGGCAGCAATGAGGCATTTGATGACTATGATTAAGGTTGCCTTCCTTCTGGTGATTGAACTTGGGGTGTTCCCTTTAATGTGTGGATGGTGGCTGGACGTTTGTACCATCCTGATGTTTGGAAAAACTATGGCGCAAAGAGTTCAGTTCTTCTCAATCTCTCCTTTAGCCAGCTCATTGGTTCATTGGGTTGTTGGAATTGTTTATATGCTACAAATAAGCATCTTTGTCAGCCTACTTCGTGGGGTACTATCCTTAAACTCCTTGGCCATGGTGTTCATACAATCTATACATTCTTTGATTCTACTAGTTTGACAAGCTCTCTACTGCTTGTAGGTCCTCCGTAATGGAGTTCTGTATTTTCTTCGAGATCCAGCTGATCCTAACTACAATCCATTCCGTGATTTAATTGATGATCCTGTGCACAAGCATGCCCGCAGGGTTCTGCTATCTGTTGCAGTTTATGGAAGCCTAATTGTGATGCTGGTATTCTTACCTGTCAAACTTGCTATGCGAATGGCACCCTTAATTTTCCCATTGGACATCTCGTAAGCTTGGTTTCACTCACTATTTTTTGCCACCTGGTCTTAATGAGATGATTTATTGTCATAGTTCGTAAACATGCATGGTTGCTTTTTCTTTCAGGGTATCTGATCCATTCACAGAAATTCCAGCTGACATGCTTCTTTTCCAAATCTGCATTCCATTTGCCATTGAGCATTTCAAGCTGCGGACCACAATCAAGTCCCTTCTTCGCTACTGGTTTGCAGCAGTTGGATGGGGACTTGGTTTAACTGATTTCTTACTTCCTAGACCTGAGGACAATGGTGGCCAGGACATCGCTAATGGGGAGCCAGGAAGGCAGGACAGACCACCAGCTGTACAACATGGTGGACAAGATAGGGACCTAGTAGCACTTGCTACCGGTGATAATCCTAACATAGATTTTCTCACAGCTGGAGGTTCTAATGCTTCAGAGCAGTATGATACTGATGAACAGTCAGACTCGGAGTATGTTTTGAAATAATAAATCCAGTCAGTGTTTTCATTATTTGCGAAGATTGCATGTTATTCCTTTTCCACTTCAGCATTGTTTTAAGGTTTACAGTCAAAATATGATTGCCGCAAATAATGTTAAAATTGTATTTTAGCAGGTACAGCTTTGTTCTTCGCATTGTCCTCTTGTTGATAATAGCTTGGATGACTCTTCTTGTCTTCAACTCTGCCTTGATAGTTGTACCCATATCCCTTGGGCGTGCTCTTTTCAATGGTATTCCTCTTCTTCCAATAACTCATGGCGTTAAGTGCAATGGTAAGACAGTTTGTATAATTTTGTAGAGATAGAACACACTTCTTGATTGTGTGAGATTGCTGATTGTCTTTTTCTTTGTTAGATCTATATGCTTTTATTATTGGAAGCTATGTCATTTGGACCACTTTAGCTGGAGCTAGATATTCTATTGAACATATCAGAACGAAGAGGGCAGCAGTTCTGCTTGCCCAAATCTGGAAGTGGTGTGGAATTGTTGTAAAGAGCTCTGCACTGTTGTCAATATGGGTAGAGTCCCTATCTCATTCTATGTGTCAGATCTCTATTTGATAAACTGTCCTTTCCACTGAATACCCTTTTAAGTAATTATTTGAACCTTTTTCTTTCCAGATTTTTGTCATTCCAGTATTGATTGGGCTGCTCTTTGAGCTTTTGGTGATTGTGCCAATGCGGGTGCCTGTGGATGAAAGCCCAGTTTTCCTTCTGTATCAGGACTGGGCCTTGGGATTTATCTTTCTTAAGATATGGACTAGACTGGTGAGTTCTCAAACAATATGCATATCTTCCTGCTCTATGCCCTTGTATGAAAACAAAGGTATCTCAAATATAATCACACCTGAAAATTTTGAGCTTCAACCAAACTAGCAGCTATGGTTTATTAATACATTTGACAAAATAGAGCTCCCTACAGCAAGAAATGGAACTACAGACTGAATCTTTGATTTGTTTATCTGCGATCTTTATAACATTCCATAAAGTTTATTGAAAAAGAATTTACCATATTTCTGTATCTAGGTTGTAGTTATGCATGAACTAACAGGGGTCGTTTGAAATGGTATGAAGCATGTTAAGACCTGGAAATGATCAAGAAATACGTTTGTGAATTATTTTGGCTTTGTATTGGATATTGAAAATACCGGTCGATAGAGATTGAGGGTAATAATGAGACTTACAAGAGGTAAAGCTTAATCATTTATGGGAAGTAAAAGATTTTCTTTCTTGATCTTACTGCTTGTGAACAGGCTATGCTGGATCATATGATGCCATTGGTTGATGAAAGTTGGCGAATAAAATTTGAGAGGGTGCGAGAAGATGGTTTCTCAAGGCTGCAAGGCCTTTGGGTACTGCGGGAGATTGTTTTCCCAATTATAGTAAAACTGTTAACAGCGCTGTGTGTGCCCTACGTCTTAGCAAGAGGAGTATTTCCTGTTTTTGGATACCCACTAGTCGTGAATTCTGCTGTATATCGATTCGCATGGCTGGGGTGCCTTTGCTTCAGCATGATATGCTTCTGTGCCAAAAGATTTCATGTCTGGTTCACCAACCTTCACAACTCAATACGCGATGACCGTTATCTCATCGGTCGCAGGCTTCATAACTTCGGAGAAGATGCCGAACAGAAGCAAACTGAGGCTGCAACTTCCTTTGATACACATAATTCAACTGGTTTTATTCGACATGATGGGGAAGCTGATGTTGGGATAAGGTTGAGGCATGCAAACCGTCAGGATGCTTGAATGTTTTAGGAGGGCTTTAATCATTACTGAGGTCCTTGCCAAGTGAAGGATGCCTAGGCATCAACTTATCAGTAGGTTGTACCATTGAAAGGTTTTCATAATCGTGATTCTAGTTGTAGTTTTTCGTTATCTTGTGCATACTATATAGGAAGATGGGCAATAAAAAGACTAGAGTCACCCATACTCGGTTGTTCTTGCCATCTACACTAAAAAAAACATGACTCATCACTAATGCTGTAGCTAATTTGCTTTGTTTCTAGCACCCAACCCAACTTAGGGTTGCTACTCCACGTATATTGATTCTTCTTTATATTTTGGGCATTAATCATCCGAGTCCTTCACTTCAAGTGTAAATGAAGGCCTTGTTACGTATACATACTCCTGAAACATGCAATGCGTAACATTAGTGTTGCACATTTCCCTGCATCCTTAAATTTTGATACTAAATTTAGTTGGGCACGCATAAAAAACTGGTCATTTGTTAAATTTTTTTTAACATCGTACCCACCTTCAACTTGAAACGACGACATTAATCTACATTCACCATAACAAAATCTAAGCATTAAAGTTTCTCCAAACTTAACTTTGAACAATCACAATCAACCAAAAACACGTAGCTACCAAATCAAATCTAAAGTATAGAAGCCGCATCCGATATGGTTAAAAATTCTGCATCTTAAATACTCTGCTCACACTCAACCCAACCCATCCCAACCTAAGTAACAAGGTTGTCATTCAATGACAGGGATGCCAATTGATCAGCTGTGCTACCAGCCTGCTGCTGCTGAACACTCCTCAGAACCTCCATTGCCTCTGCAACCTTTGCTCTGAGAGCTTCTGGTGACTCCAGTAGGTGCAAAACCTCAGTCTGATCCATCTCCAGAAGCATGCCAGTTACCTTAGCTGCCGCATCAGGTTCCACCTGTTCTACTAGAGGGTAAAGATTCTCACCCAGCATCTACAATTACAACCACAAGTTAAATTTTAGATTTCAATTTAATGAATATGACAAGACTGCAGATGCACACATATTCAAACAGACAAAACATATAAATCTACCTGAAAACTAAAAATATATAACAAGTTAGCCTACCGTTCTCTGTTGATCTGGAGTAGCATTTGCAAGAGCAGAAGCCAAAGCTCCTATTGGAACAGGTTGAGACAATGCTGTATCACGCATCGGCATACCAGCCATATCATATGGAACAGGCATGCCACCAGCAACACCAGTCATTGGAACATCAGGCAAGCCACGTCCAGGAGGATAGCGATAAACACGTCCTCTTGGAAGCATCTGACATTTGACCAAGTAATTAGGTAACGATATCACGATTATAGAAATAGAATCATTAAAATTTTGAATTAAAGGGATACTCCCAACCTGCTGTTGCATTATTGGGATTGGCTGCTGAGATTGCTGAGCAGTTCCTGCCCGACGGCCACCAGGACGTGGCCCCTGCTGTCCCTGCTGGACCATTGGCACAAAGAAGTTTGGCATAGGAGCCCCACCAGGCCTCATACCAGGTACAAGCTGCTGTTGATACCCAAATCCAGGCTAAAAATGGTTGATTCATTAGGTATTTTAGTTACAAGTTTGCACTTATGATGTGGTTAATGTGAGGTACTCAAAAGAAAACTACATGATAAATACATACCAAAGATAAAAATTTGTTCAATAAAGAGTTACCTGGGGAGGAATCATAGCAGGTGGCGCTTGTCCATAGAATATTTGCTGCCCTAACCCTGGACCACCAGGGGGGTAAATTGGCATCCGAGGAGCTACTGAAGGCCCCATTGCAACTGGCCGCATTTGAGAAAATTGAGCCTGTATAAGAAGAAAAGATATATAAGCACTAATTAATATGAAAATTTAGTCTGTATAGGAAGAAAAGATCTATGGAGCACCACTTAATACAAAAACAGAAAAGGCAACTACATGACATCTTGAGAAAATACGTACAAGAACCTAACAAGGGTGTGTCAACTTGATGTGGAGAGAGCGGGAGACATAGGATAGGAGGAAGGAAGCAAGTTAAACCTTTCTTGTCTATGGATTGGACTACAAGTACCTTGTTGCAAATTATTAAAAAAAAGAAAAGGAAATGCCTAAACAAAGATTTGTTACATGGTTTATAACCTATTGGGATGGAGATACCTGCAGCCTGGCTCTTCTATCTTCCTTTCGTTGTGCAGGTGCAACATACAAAGGTTTGCTAACAATCATTTTGCCATTCATCTCCAAAAGCTGTCAAAACAATCACAAACATGTTAACTTAAGGACAAAGAATGCTCTCCATATGCATATTTGAAATCCCATAATGTCAACTTACAGCTCTAGATGCCTCTTCGGGGGTTGAGAATGCAACAAACCCAGAACCTCTACTTATCCCATTAGGGTCACGCATCACCTAATCACCAGAAAAACATGTTTATAAGTCCTATGCAGTAGAATCTCCAAGGCTGATGATGTTAGGTGCTCACAATTCAAAAGATGATGCTAATTACCTTGCAGGATGTGATTGTACCAAAAGGAGAAAACAGCTCCTTAAGCTTATCGTCACCTATGCTATCATCTAGATTTTTAATGTACAAGTTTGCCCCTTGAAATTTGTCAGCTGCCTCCTTCATACTCTGCTCAAATTTGAGTTTTAGTTCAACTTCCCTTTCAGATTTCTTCTGGGCTTTTCCAACATACCACTCTTTATCATCAGATTTCTTTCCATTAAGAGCCTCAACAGCTCTAGCAGCATCATCGGCATTCTCAAAGTTGACAAATCCAAAGCACTTGGATCTTCCATCTACATCCCTCATCACAACAGCACTGGTTATTGTTCCAAATTCACCAAAAGTTTTCTTCAAGTCATCTTCAGTGGTTGCTTCCGAGAGATTCTTTATGAATACATTATTGAATTTTGTCTTGTCAATGGCAGTTTCTCTTTCCTGCTTGCGAAGGAACGGTCCCACATAAACTAGCTTATCATTTAGCAGCATACCATTCAATTTCTCAATGGCTTTCTGAGCTGCTTCTTCAGTTTCAAACTGTACAAATCCATAGCCCTTTGATTGGCCAGAAGAGTCTGTAGCTACTTTGCAAGATAGTATATTCCCAAAAGCCGAAAAAGTATCATGTAATGCTTTGTGGTCAATAGCCTTATCTAGATTCTGTCATATTTGACAAATATCCAAGTTAGAGATATGAAGGCACGGAAACTTAAAATACATAAATGTAATGCCACTGCAAAAGCCCCCAATAGCAAAAATGGCTACCTTAATAAATATATTTCCAGCACCACTCTTGCGAAGACTTGGGTCACGATGTGAATACATGATCCTTATGGGCTTCCCATTAAGAGGAGTGAAATTAAGCACATCCAATGCCCTTGCAGCTGTCAACAGATGCAAGAAAGGATAGGAGATACAGAGACAGACATTAGTGAAGAAAGAGGCAACATTACCAAAAAACAAAAACACAATTATGATGCTAAAAATAATTGATGGGCGTGAGAGCATATACATTGCTCATCCACCAAATTGATCAACCAGCAAATCTTTCAATTTCAATTTCTTATGATCACAACTTAATAATAAATCAATTCTAGGAAAAAAATATTCTAGCTTTGGCAAATCTTTCTAAATTTCAGACACTGGAAATTCACAACCAATTATGATTATATTGATTATGAAGCAACTAATGAAACTGGTAAAAGATAACCTAAACGTGTCAACCAACCAGAAGCATAATATCCATAGCATTAAATAACCTACTGTTTAACCAGGATAACATGCAACAATTACAATAAGTGGGTTGCCAGTTTCCACATTCATGAAATAATAATTTAACTAAAGGTTGAATTTCAGAAGAAGATCGAGGGTTTCAAGAACAAGGTTTCCCAGTTGACATTAGTTTAGACCTAATGTGCTGAACATGTTTGCAGCCAAAAAACGATTCAAATTGATACTCCCCACATCACTTCCCTCACCCACTTTATAAAATCGTCAAAGAATACAAAATTGTGGAACAAGTATAATCCGAGCTTGACGCGTTGTCGCTCTTTCACAAAATTGTAACTCCCAGACATGAGACAACCTCACAGTTTATCACCAAAATTAACAATAAATATCAGTGTTTAAACAATTAAACCCACTAATCAAACAACATAATCCACTACTTTATGTAATCCACCAGACTAGTTGCTTCTACATTTTTTAATGTGTTATTCCAAATTAACACAATTTCTCCAACAGAATAATGAATACAGGTTTAACAGTTACCCAGAAGCCAAAAAGGTCTAAACTTTAACACAAACTATAACCTTACCATCCTGAGGATTGCTGTAGTTAACGTATCCGTAACCAAGCGATCTACGAGTCGTCAAGTCTCTGCAAACCCTAACGGAGACTACCTGCGCCACCTGGTTAAATACGTCGTACAGCTGCGAATCGTTAACGTTCACGTCCAGATCGCCGACGTAGAGCGACGTCGTAACAAACTGCGGGTTGGCGGCTCCGCCGTTCACGCCCTGAGCCTGAGCCGGTACTTGAACCTGTGCCATAATGTTCTTTTCCCCAAAAGCCACGAACTTTTTTAATTTTTTCTATATTATCTTCCCTCTCCTCGTATTATTAACAAAGTTAGGCTCCACCCAGAAATCCTAACACAACCAACAGCGGAAACTGATACCCACAGAAAGTGTTCGATGAAAGGCCTAGGATATACGTAAAAAATTTGAGTGCTTTATCTTCCTTCTCTAATTATTAATTTTCTTTTTTTTCCTGTTTTCTGATAAGAGAGGAGAGGGAAGGTGGAATAATATAAACTAATTTTGGCCGCCGGTGGCAAAAGGGCGGCGCGTGAGCTACGTCAGAGACGGAGAGAGAAAGGGGTAGGTAAGGGGCAGAGAGAGACTGCACTCGAAAACAAGGAGGTCTGTAGGGGCGCTTGTTGGAGGATATAGAAGAGAATAATAAAACCCTAGACGATGATCATGATCATGATGCTGGCGAGATTTGTACGCCGTTGGATTTGGGTGCGAGTTAGTGGATCCCAGTGGACCAAGTCAAGAGTAGTTAATCAGAGGTAACTTACATATGAAGTTATACACACGTGATGTAAAGAGCGCGTGGTTTGGTTCTGTTCTCTTTTTAACTTAAGAGCTTTAACTTTGTATGTCAGTTGTTCTACGAGGACTCGTACGTAATAAATTTTATACTAAAAACATTTATACTAAAAAAAATATTATTGTCAATAATTATGTCATTTTATTAATTTAATATATTATAAAATATTGTTGAGAGGATCTTTTACTTTTTTTCATTTAAAATAATAATAAAGAACATTGGTGATAAACTTTTTTTACATGTACAATTACATTAATCAAGAATTAATAAATTAATAAAATTTATATATTAAATAAATTAATTTGCATCTTGATGCCCCAAGGGGGTGGGTCATCCTTTCGTCTAAAACTTCTAGCTGTCTTTTCTTTTATACTTACTACAAATGCACTTTACGGCTATCGAACAATACTGTACCGACCAAAAAAATGATAGAGTACCCATGTATTTAGTACTAAATTTATTATCGAACTTAATTGTATTTTTCCAAATTTTTACGATTAAATTGAAATTTTAAAAAAATAAACCTAAAATATACTAAGTTCCCTTCAAGTCGGGCCCAAGTTGACTAAGCCTCAATCTTTATTTTTTAAAAAATTTAGGCCTTGAGTTGGCTTAGGCTCTGCTGCACAGGCCTGGCCCAAGGCTCAACAAGCAATAATAAAATGACGTCGTTTTGACATTTTAATTTTAAAAAATATGATGCACGTCTAATTGAGTTGGGCCTGGGCTCGGTTTGGACTTGCTCCCTCAAGTCGAGCTGGGCTGCATTGCCATCCTTACCCTCTTCGGGTCTTTCTGTCTTAGACTCTCATCTCAGTCGCCCTCTCCTTTACCTCCCTTTGCCTGAATGCCTCCTTTGGTCATCACCTCGCCATTTATAGGCCTACCATCGTTGATCTCACTGCACACATAATCTCACATTTCCGTCGCACCGCACCCAAGATGTAGGTACCATATCGAGCAATACTATCCAAAAAATCATACGGTACTCAGTCATTTCATATCGTTGGTTGGTGTTACCTAGTATCAGCCAGTATCAAAATATCGATGAAATATCAAGACTGAAATATAATTTTTAAAATATTGGATAAAATTATCAATTTGAGAAAACCCTAACTATTTAACCCACCATCTAGGGATGATAATGGGTTAGGTTGTATCTAAGACCAACATGTATTGCATTAAGGAATGGTGTAATCCTAAAACATGTAGGTAGATAACTTAGCACATATGGAATACTAATAGTGTGATTTTGCTATTAATCCTTGTTGAGGATCTGATGTTAAAGTTTTAGAGACATGTCAAAATCATATAGATAACAAAATGTATTGATATTTTGAGTTGAATAATGTCTCATAAACTTTGATAACAACATGTAAGATATATGTCAACATCGTAATAGAAACATTTAATGAAGTAGAGTTGAAGGTATAGTACCCTGTTGAAATTATTTCACTTAGTTTAACCTACTAAAAGCATAAACATGGACTTCAATTAAAGGATTTGCTATAAAATTATACTAGTTATCATTAGAAAAAATGATTGCATGAGTTTTTTTGCCTACGCAAAATATGATAGAGATTATATATATTTCTAGTTCATGTTTATGAGTATTTGATATTAAATTTAGATTCAAAATTTTAATGAATGATAAGAAAGAGAATGTTAAGGAAAAGTAGTTGATCCAAATTTATACAAATAGTGTATATGTGTTGCATCAAAAGAGACTTATACTTACATAAGTGGCAAGAATACAAAGTTAGATAGTCAAGATTATCTTTTTATGCCATGTTTGTTAAATCTAAATAACGAGAATCAAAAAGTTACATGCAAAGATATATGTATCTTTTTTATTATGAATTATATGGAGCTTATGAAATTATTGGGTTGAAGAAAAATGCAAAAGGATGATGATGGTATTAAATTATTCAATTTATACATTT
>JANKYE010000225.1:32347949-32366125 GCA_032467995.1 Erythroxylum dillonii
ATATGTATATATTTCCTTCTTCTTCACTAATGAAATCAATATGATTACCACCTTCTCTGCTTTCTCTAATTTTATATATAGTCTTACTTGAAGAGAAAGGAGTTGGAAGAGGATTGGTAGAACTCATGTTTGCTTTCTTCAGTAAGGATTCAATATATTTGGTCTAGGAAAGATGAAGATTGTGGGAGCTCCTGGTAACATGAATGCTCAAGAAAAAGTGAAGAGATCCGAATTGCTTCAAGGCAAATTCTTTGTTCAACTTGTTGATCAACTGTTGAATAACATCTTTAGTATTCCCAGTGATGAGAATGTCATCTACATAGATAAGAAACAATATGTAAGCACCATTAGTGTTGTAAATGAATAAAGAGGTATCTGTTTTGGCATTAGAGAAACCTAGCTGCAAAAGAGTAGTTTTAAGTCTATCAAACCAGGCTCTAAGCACCTGACGAAGACCATATAATGCCTTTTTGAGAAGACAAACATGATAAGGTTTGTCTTTACTAACAAATCCTTCCGGCTGTAGCATCTAAACAGGTTCCTTCAAATAACCATTCAAAAATGCATTATTAACATCTAGTTGTTGAATGTCCCAATTTTGAGTTATTGCCAAGCTTAAGATAGTGCGAACTGTCGCAGGCTTGATTACAGGACTAAACGTCTCGGTGAAGTCTATGCCAGGAGTTTGAGTAAAACCTTTGGCTACCAAACGTGCTTTATGTCATTCAATGGATCCATCTACTCTATATTTGACTTTGAAAATCCATTTATTGGCAATAATCTTCATCTCTGGCCAATATAGAACTAGCTCCCAGTAGAATTTGATGTGAGAGCTTTATATTCTTTTTCTAGAGCTCGCCGCCATTGAGGAATTTTCAGTGCTTGACGTGCACTATTTGACTCAAGTTCTTCAGGTTTTGGTTGATTAATGACGTAGGTTTTTGGCTTGTATATACCTATTTTACTACAAGTGATCATGGGGTGTGTGTTAATAGCTATGTTGGGTAGTTCGATGGTTGTAGGAGATGCTGTAGGTATATTCGAAGAATGAGAGATATCTGGAACTATAGAATCAGGTGGAGGTACTAGTTTTGAGGTAGAATAATCAGAATGGGAAGTAGGATTTTGATTGGGTGGACAACTTAAAGAAGCAAAGGTGGAGTTAATACTTTCCTGAGATTGTAAAGAAGTAGGGGTAGAGTTAATACCTCTCTGAGATGCACTTCAGATGAATCATATTGTCTTAACATCTGTAGGTTGTTGGAAATTTTTGAAGTAATAAGTGTATTTTAGACTAAGGCTTTGTTGAAAAAAGGATCATTAGCAAAGGGAAAATCAAATTCATTAAAGAAGACATCCTGAGATATGTAAATTTTTACAGATAAATCCAAGCACTTGAATCCTCTATGGTTTGGACTATAACCTAAGAAAATGCATTTTTTGAGTATGAAAATTAAATTTATGTTGATTATATGGCCTAAGGTGAGGAAAACATGCACAACCAAAGGTTTTTAGTATGTTGTAATCTAGGTGATGACCAAAAAGCTTATAAAAAGTTGTTTGATGATGTAGTACAGCTGCGGGAACTCAGTTAACGAGATAGACAGAAGTTTCATAAGCTTCTCACTAATATGACAATGGCAAAGAAACTTGTGCTAAAAGACTTGGGCCTTTCTCTATAATATCTCTATGTTTCCTCTCTACTCTCCCATTTTATTTGTGAGTGTGAGGACATGGATGTTGGAATAAGATACCAAGAGAGGTGAGGAAGGGTTTAAGAACTCTAAACTCACCTCCCCAGTCAGTTTGAACACTTTTAATAGGTTTATCAAACTGTTTTTCTGCCATTGCTTTGAAGTTTTTGGAAAAACTTAAATGCTTGGAATTTATTTTCAACGGATGAGTCCAACTATATCTCGAACAGTCATCTAAAACTTTCAGATAATAAACGAAGCCTTATTTTGTAGCTATAGGTGTATGACCTCATAAATCTACATGTATGAGTTGTAAAGGAGAGGTGGTTTTATTTTGTGCAACCTGAAAAGGTAATGTGTGGTTTTTTCCCAATTGACAGGCATCACAAGAATCCAAAAACATACCATTACTGAAAGGTATATGACAAAGCTTCAAAACAGATTTTTTACTACAAACTCTCGTGGGTTTTGCTATGCCAAAGTTTAAGTGTACCTATCTTATCTAGGCTATACATAAAGGTTTTTGGACTAAAGTCAATAGGATAGGTGGCGGTTGTTAAGTGAGGTGAGTGAGCAGCTTGAGGAAGAGGAAGACAATATAATCCATCTTTAGTTGTTCCCTTGAGAGGCACTTTCCCCATTCTCCGGTCCTTGACCAAACATAGATCCTTGTGATTCAACTAAAACATGATTATCGTTAGTGAGTTTATGGACACTTAATACATTCCTGGTTATTTTAGGGACTTGTAAGACGTCGTTTAAATAGATATTAGATTGAGGTGTAGGTAAAGAACTTGATCCAAAATGCATGAAGTTCAGTTGCTAACCATTACCTACAGTTAGACCTTGACCTCCTGAATACTCATTCTTGTTAATCTACAAAATTTTCAAGACTGTTAGAAATATGATGTGTCGCTCCACTATCGAGGAACCAGTTTGGATCTGTTACTAATTAGGGCGTGGCAATCATGGCTGACATTTGTGATGATTGATACTGTTGCCCCTGAGACATTTGCTGATTTGGTTGTTGTTGTTGAGACTGTCCTTGGTAATTTGAATCATACCGATAGTAACAGATTGCTGTTGTGTGTCCAAGTTTGTCGCAAACCTGACATACTGGTCTGTTGTGTCCACGTCCTCTGCCTCTGTAACCTCTTCCCTGTCCTTTATTTTTTCGGCCTCCACCATAGTTTTGGTCTAAATGAGTTCCAGAAGTTTGAGTGTAACTTGGATCTCTTCCTGTTTGATGTCCAATAATAGTAATGTTGATTGAAGGGTTCTACATATCAACAGTGACTGCAACACTGTGTTGTTCTAGACGAGCTTTTTAGTTCATTAGTATTGCATAAACTTCATTCACACTAAATTTATCAGTCTTTATTGTGACACTAGCAGCAATAGAATCATATTCAATACCAAGTCTAGCCATTAAATACATTATAATATCTTCATCAGACACCACACATCTGATTGAATTTAGATTATCAGCAATGCCTTTGATTTTGTTAACATAGTTAGTGACGTTCATGGATCCCTTCTTAGTAGTTTGTAATTGAATTTTCAATTAAAGGCTTGCTCGAGACTCTGATGCGTATGTTACCTCAATGGATTTCCATAGCTCACATGACATATCGCAGTTAACAAGTTGATTGAGAACAGGCTCAAATGATCCATTGAATTCAACACAAACTTTGATAGTGAAGATACCTTCTCGTCGATGAAAAAATCAAGACCAAATCCTTTTAGTATTGGTAATAGTTGAGACCTCCATACCAAGTAATTATTACGATCTAATTTGATGGCCAAGGGAAATTTTAAAATCGAGGCGATGGTAGTTGGATCAAAAGAAGATGAGCAACCTTTGTCTGATACTATGATAAAGTATCATCATTAATTAATAAAAAGCAAGAAGAAGGTGAAACTTGAATAGAGTGTATTCATGACGAAGATGACCCATTTATTTGCAGAGAGCTGGACTCTATTTATGTAACTGTAGATGGTAACAAACTAATATACGCGGGGATTGAATGGAAGAGTTCTAGAACTCTGTACATAATTAACTTCATAACAGACTATAGCTATAACTAATTACAGATTCATACAATAAAGGGAAATTAACAATTGTTTCCAAGAAAACCGACTTGTAGGCTGTCTCCGTCTGAGCATGGAGTATCAATAGACACCTTATTATCTTTAGATAACCCCAACTTTCTGGTGCTTAGAATTGTAGTAGATTACACATATCATGGCCATTAAGACCCCACCCAGTTAGTCTTCTCTTTCTATTTTTCTGAAGCAGGAAAATGTTTGAGAAGAAATTGTCAAATCTAACCGTCAACTTGGTGTCAATTTTGTAGACCCAACCAAAATTTTATACATTGAAATTGGAAAGCCAGTAAGTCTTTTCCTTTTAATAGATCACAAAATGTCGGGGAGTTGCAGAAAAATGAATGGTTATAGGAGTTGATCTTGGTAACAAGTACACGTGGAGGAATGGAGCATCACCCTTTTGCCTTACCCAAGGGAAGTAATACGAATCACAGAGAAAGATATCATTTGGACTTCTATTCTCTCGTAGAGCTGAATTGTTAACATATTTTGAGATTATGGTTCTCTCTTTTCTATTGAATGTCACCACCTGAATTTGTATTCAAGCATTTCTTTCCCGGATTATAGTGGACTCGTATCTCAATCCTGGTAGATTCTAAACTTGCAATTGAGATTATGGTATTCGTTTCAGTGCGATGTATGCTTTTTGTGTTACCGTCAGATTTCTACCAAATAATGTAACAGAAAGCAGAAAACAAGAAATTGACAGAAAAACATTAACATGGTTCAATCTGATTCTAGACGAACTGGGTTTACCAAGATTATTTAGCACCGATCAGAAACATACAATTAACATTTGTTCATCCATTTTAGGACAACACAGGAGATTAACTAATCGTAAATATGTAGCAGAAGATTTATCAAAGAGACAATTATAGATGGACCTGAAAGTCCTGTAACCTCAATTTGTGAGGTAAAAGCGCATCATATGATCTAGGCGGTGGAGCTGCCTCAGTTAATTTTTGAGCGTCAGTCTCCAGTGATGATTTCGGGTAACCACCCCTCTTACATGGAACGTAGTTCATTGACTTCTCATTGGGACAAATTGTTTTCTTGGAGAAAAATGCTTCACATTCGGTTGCTGATCTCTGGTTTGGGACACCGAGAATGCAGTTCTGTTCAATAGCAAGTGTCTTTCTTTGTATCAATTTCCTGCATTCAGGACCAACCTGAGTGAAATAGTTATACGACAAAGTCAGCTTCGAAAGGTTCGGCAACTGGCACACGGACTCCGGTACTGTACCGTAAAACTCATTGCAAGCCAAGTTCAGGATCTGCATGCCTGCCAGGCACCCAAATGAGTGCGGTATTGGACCTGTCAACTTGTTCACACTCACATCAAATACATTGGTTTTCTTCAGGAAACCAATCTCATACGGTAAACAACCTGAGAACTGGTTGTTCAGGAAAAGAACCTCCAACAAGTTGGGAGCTTTGCCAATGCTTCCCGGGATTGGACCATTGAATTTATTGTTAGCAAAAGTCAGGTACAGTGCAGGTGTTGAACCGAGATTATCAGGAAGTGCTTGACAGAACTCATTGTTGTTGAGAAAGATCACGTCGACGTCTAGATTGAAGACCCCTGAAGGCACAGGCCCTGAAAATGAGTTGAACCTGAGGTCCAAGAATGTCAATCTCGTTGCTTTAAGAACTTGCATAGGAAACCCGCCACAGAACTTATTATTGCTGAGATCTAGTTCAAACAAGTACTTAAGCTTTCCGATTGTTTCAGGCACTGAACCAGAAAAATTATTGGAGTTTATATGGAAGATAGATAAGTCCTCGAGCTTATCGAGTAGGCCTATAAGCTGAAGTTCAGAGCCATCGAAGTTGTAGAGGTTGAAGTCCAACGCCGCAAGTGCCCTCACCTTCACGTCAGGCCTTATTGCACAGCGAAAGCCCGGGTAGTTACAAACATTCCGACCGGTCCACTTGCTTGTAATGTTTTGAGGGTCGGACTTGATTTTTGGAATTAAGTTTTGGATTGTCCTCTTATCTCTCAGAAGATTATTTGGCCGTGGTCGTGGAGGAGGTGGAGATGGAGGTGGAGGTGGAGGAGGAGAAGGTGGAGGAGGGGATGGGGGTGGAGGTGGGGATGGAGGAGGGGGTGATGGTGGTGGTGGAGGTGGTGATGGAGGAGGGGGTGATGGTGGTGGTGGAGGTGGTGATGGTGGTGGTGGACATTGTGGAGCAAATGGTATTGGAAAATGTGGTGGATATGGTAAACATGGTAGGAAATGATGATCCTCATATTCATGAGAAGGAGAGGGAGCGGGTGGTAGGAAATGATGATCCTCATATTCATGAGAAGGAGAGGGAGCGGGAGCATCATGACCTTCTATTATTGTTTCAAAGGCTTCTCTTTTAATCTCAGTGGCTGCATTATGACTAGCATTGATCTTGAAGCACAATGAAACTAGGTTAACCACTACAATTAAAACCAGTAGTAGAGAATGGTAAGAAATGGCACCCATTTGTGTCGTACGCAGAGAGTTTTGGTTTAGAAGTGGAGCAGAAAGCTATATATAGTGGCAGACCTTAGACAAAGATTGGCCAATACAAAAGTTGACGCTCTTATTTTCTGAGAGAGACATCTATCTGCTAACGCTCATGCTCAGTCATCCTGTACTAGACTTTTCCCGAGCATTTATATTCCGCTGATACAGTTAAATAGTGCTTCCCACATCTTAACTGCACGACCAAACTTTGTAGCAGTTGGATATTTATGTGGTCTATGCCATTTTTGAGTCTAAGGTGCAACAAGCACTCTACGTGTGTAATGTAGGACATTTAAAGATTTCAGAGTTCTTTTGAGTGTGAGAAAAGAACAAAAAAGAAAGACGACGTTAAAGGGCTTGTGTAAATTGAAAAGTGAAATGAGAGTCTACGAAGGTCTACGCATGCAGTCGTCAATGTACGACAGAGGCAGGCTTGGCCAGGTGAAAGCGGAAAAATACAAACAAAATCGAAGAGCCAAAAGGAAACATTTTAAGACGGAGCCATAGCAAATCTGAAACACATCGTCAGAGTCAGAAGATTTTTGTTTTTTCCTATAACCATTATTGTGTGACGTCCATAAGTTCATATGAAGTTAGATGACAACTGTAGCGCCATGTGCATGTGGTAAAGGATTCATGATTATTTATTTCAACTACTAGACTTGATAGGTACCATCTCCACGTAAGTATCTACATGTTAATGGTGGCGAATGGTCGATGTCAGGAAAAGTCGGTAAAAATGCATGCATTGCGGGAGATGTGTTCGAAGACGGACCTTTTACTTCCGTCAGATGAAAATGAAAACCTTCAAGTACGAGGAGTTGTTCAGTGCTATGTTGGAGCTACCATCGATTGAATGAAAGGTCCATAAATGCTCCTGTTGTGTTTTCATTTTATTCCCATAGCTTGTAATCCAGGGGACGAGATATTCTGTACTCTATGCCAACTCAGAAGATCTCATCAGTTCTATGCGGAAGATCGCAGCCTGTAGTTTAGGAGTTGAGATATTTTATTTAATATTGTAGTGTCTTATTGTATATAATAAATTTTAACTATTTATTTATATAAATTTTATAAAATAAATAATTAAGATTTTATAAGTAAAAATAAAATAAAAAAACTAGACGAAAAAAATCTGGACTCGTAATCCAATAGTTTACGGTACGACCTTGCTGTTCTCCAACAGATGGAATGCAATAAGTACAGATAGTGTTTACCACAGGTGGCTTGTACAATTGCTACTTTTTGATTTGTGTATTTCGCTAATGAATAAGAAAAGGAAACGACCCCTGCAAGGCTGCAAGCCCTAAGCCAAGTATTGAATTTTGATCAATAGGCAATGACAGCCAAAAAGTTTCGTGTTGGAGCAATTAATGTGGTGCTTGTAATCTTAAAGAGAGTTGTTGAACTGAAATTATAGGAGCATGCATGAGAACTGCAAAGACTGACATCTCTCCCACCAATCAATATTAAACATGTACAGCAATGGAAAAACTAGCCATTTCCATGTGTAAAAGAGGAAGTACAATGAAGGATGCAACTGTAATAAGATGGTTTTTCAGTTGATGACGGTAAGTTCATGCAAAAGTCAGGTCAAACTAATGACATTGGCAACTGCATTTGCGTGTTTAAATTACAGTCCCACCAAGCAAGCATGGAGTTGTACTAAGACAATCTTAGCATTCAGAATTCCATATAAAGTTTAAACTTTGGTAAAAGACCACTAAATATAAGGTTTATTCAACATTAACACTATTTGAACAATGGAGGATATCATCAAAATAATAATGACTAAACCTAATGTAAATATGTACTTTTTTATTCCATAGGCATTACAGTTTTGAGCAAAAAAGTTTGGGATGTATAGAAGAAAAAGAACTGAACTGGCTCGGAGTCAGAATGCCCCTTTTTAGCCTTCTTCCTTTGTGCAGGTTTGATAGGCAGTAATTTGATAACAATTTTATTAACTATTCTTCGCTTGTCATCCATGTTGGTCAGACTGAAAACCAATGCGTGCCGTTTGGTTATTGTTCTCGGACGCGAGGACGGATGGTGAGGACAGAAAAGTTTTATCCTTTAGCATGTTTGTTTATTGAAAGCAGAAATTTTTGTTCCGTTCTCAAATGATGAAAATAGAAATTTTTGTTCCTTATAGAAATTTTTGTTCCTCTCAAAACTGAGTTACAGAAATTCTTATCCGTTGGACAAGATGAACAAAAGTCGGAAATACCCTCGTCTTACCTCTGAAACCTAAACTATCCATTGAACATCAACGTCCTCCTTCGTTCATCTTCGTCTCGATTGTGCGCGGTAAGTAATTTCTATTCTTGCATAATCTTCACTTCGGTTCTCCCTTCCATGTACGCATATGGGTGTACATTTTCTCCACCGAAGATTTTCTCGAGAAGTTGGTCATTGTTTGCGTCTCTGCGTCCAGATTTGTTTGTGGTCCGTCTCCAACGAACGTCGGCCTTCGCCAACCCAGCCTGCTACCAACATTCCTCTCTTCTGGGTAAGACATTCATCCCACCGTCTCTTTTTTTCTAAAGATTGCTATGGGTGATGGGATCCGATTGGGTGTGGGAAATGGTTCATGGAGTTTCTGCTTTGTTGATGGATGTCGATTGGGTAAGGGAGGGATGGGTACCAATTGAGATTAGGTAATGTTATTAATGGGTTCTTCGAAGCTATTTGAATTCGGTTGTAGGAAGTTCTGTCCTTCAACCGAATTCTGTGCTATTTTATTTTTCATGTAATCTGCTTAAAATTTACGATTTGGTGAACAAATTTGAGTTCTTTCCTTCAGTTTACTCATTCCTCTTTCTGGGTTTTTATAGATCTGGAGTTCTGCTGCATATTGTTCCTGCTTCCCACTTCAGCCCCCTTTCAAAGGTTTCAACTTTGCCTCTCTTGTAGGCTTCTTATACTTTGATGATTTTGTGAAGTTATGTTATGTTGGTAATGGGAGAATAAAGTGTATGAAATGATTTGTGGTCTGAAAATTGCAAATATTTGTTGGCTTGAAATCATTGCAATTAATTGAATATTGCTTTGTCTTGACTTTGCCTCTGAATTGTGTTCCATTTCTGGTCCCTTTCCCTGAGAGAGATTCAGTTCTTCATGGAGCAGGAGGGTCTCCATGGGGATGATTATATTTTGGATTCTTGAATTGTTAAGTCTCTCTCTTTATTTCTGCAATCAAATGTTTGGTATGCCACTGTGCTTGTGTTGTCTGCCTAATTATTTCCATTTACTGAGATATGGAGTTTTGTATATGCTGTCAGTGGTAGAAGTTCTCTCTTATCCTTAACCACTAGTGATACACAAAAACCTACTAAGTTGTCTGAGAGAGGGTGGGCTCGTTGGCATTGGCCATATTTTGAGTCTCGTACCGACTGAATTAAGAAATGATGTATGTCTATCAGCCATGGAAAAGATGCTTTGCTTTTAGATGAACGTTTCAAACGTCGTTATCACTTTGTGAAAGCAAAAATTTTTTATGATTATCTTTTCTCATCTGTTTACTATACCAGGAAATATTTACATTTTGACAAAAAGTAATGAGTTCTTGAATTGCACTGATCTTGTTTATTATCAATTTGATTGCTTTTCATACTTTCATCAGCGCAAGTGAGTGTATTGAATTGGAAAATTCTGATTTGATACCATTCTAATATTATTATGTCTGCGGAGTGCAAATGATTTCTTTGTATATTTTATGATTTTATGTAGTATATGATGCTATGTAGTAGTTGTCTTTATGCATGTATCAGAATGCTTTCACATATCATAATTCTTCAGCCCTTTTTAATGTTTGCTTGTTGGAAAAGTATTCTGTTCTTCCTCAGTTTAATAAGATGTTACTGTATTAGTTCTATATATGTATTTATCAGAATGTTTACTGATGTCATAGTTCTTCATCCGCTTATGTTTGTATGTTAGAAAACTAGCAAATCCTTTCTAAATTTAGTCAGACAAAAGCTCTTGAATGCTTCATATTAATTGTCAATTTATGGATCTATGAAATGTAATCTTTAAACAATTAAAGTTAGACCAGAACTTAATTATTGCCCTTGAATTATTCACTTAAGTTATCTAGACATATTTGGCTTAAAAGGATATTGTCCTTGAGTCATTAAATTTTCTTTATAAAATTTATAGGCAATGGTAATAGTATCTTTGAGATCGGATGATAATAAAGGTATTCCTAATTTTAGTCGTGTATTGAATTTAATTTTTCCGTATGCTAAATTTCCGTTCATAATTCCAATAATTTGGTCATTTAATTCTGTCATTCGTTCATCTAATATCGCGCGTCTAATTGGTGAATCAATTCCTTGTTGAAAAGTTGATTTTAATAAAATTTGAATAGTAGAAAGATGGATATAACCAATTTTCTTTCATTTATTTTCGGGTATTTGTTGAATTTGCCTACTGATTTGTTCTTTATCTATTAAACTGATTCTAATATGTCCGTTGCATTGATCTATTCGTACTGGTGTTTCATAAATCATTTTTCCAAAATAAATTATATTTTGTCTATTGAAAAACTTTTTAAGAACTGATTTATGTATATCTTGTCCTGGTTTCAAATCTAATTGAGCTTTAGCTATTTTCTTTTGTTTTCGTTCGTCTTGAGATAATAAAGTGGAAACTTGAAATGTTCCTAATGATTCGGTTAATTCTAGGTTATCGATATCTAGAATTTTTGAATCCTTGTCGTTTTTCACTAGACTGCTACTTGTCATACTATCTATGATAAAATCTATGATTATCCTGAATGAATTGTAATGTTTGTAATTGATTAGTATACAGAGTATATAATTGTTGAGCTATTACTAGATGTTCTTCATATGGTCTTTTTCCTATTTCAATGTCAAGGGCTTCAAGAAAATTAAGTCGTGTTTCATTGAATTGTAGATGATCTAAATATTTAGAGATATTATTGTTGGTAATAATAATTTGTTGTTCTAAATCTAAACAAATAGGACAATTAGTCGTCATGTAATACTAATGAATAATAATGATCGTCGTTGGAAGAGTATGGAACATATTCTTCGACTTCGTTATTTAAATATTCTGTATTTAAATAATAATCTTCATCCGATGAATTTTCTTCGTCGTCCGAATCTCTAAAGGTCATAATATAATCTACTATTTCTAAATTGAAAAATTTTCTCCATAGATAATCTAAAGTAATAAATAAATAATGCATGCTGGTCCAAAAATAATGATTGAGATCTAAAGGATGAACATAAATAATACTAAGAGTAAAAAATACTAATAAAGGTAGAATATAAATAAGACAAAATAAATATTGAACAATGGTAATTAAATAATCGAGACAATAATTAAAGAAATAGAATATGCTAAATGTCATATTGTTAATCTATCAAATATTTCATATAATCCTGGAGTTCCTTTCTTTCTGTTTTAAGTGATTGATAAAATTCTTCTGCTTGAGAGAGTATTAATCGTGATTCAATTAAAAGCTGTGCATTTTGTTGTTGTTTAGCTAATTTAACTTGATCTTTATAGGTTTGGATATCTTGTAAATGTTCTTCTTCTAAATCATAGTAAAACTGAATTAATTTCTTTAAACTTAAATGATAGTCAAAATACATAATTTAATCAATAGGACATTGCATCTTAGATACATATTACTTTCGAAGTTGTACTAAATCTTCAATCATAGAATTAAGAAGTGTTATCATATGAGCTGTATCCTTCATAACGTCTTGTGCTGCTTTCAGAACTGCTTGAGCTTCTGGGTAAAGGAGAGAATCTTCTGGTTGATCAGACTTTGGGTCGATAGAGATCTTATAAGCATTTTTGTTATCGACGATTGCTTTAATCTTTAAGTCATGTAATTCTCTAACTCTACGATAAGTGTAAATAATGTATGCTTTTAGAGCTTGTTTTTGTAGAAAATAGTCTAGCATGATGATGAAAAACTGAAATAGATTATGAATGATGTTAATGATTATAACAATAATATAAACAAATAGTAATAATATCATAAACAAGTAGTAATATGGCGATGATGAAACAAACACTAAAACTCATACTTGGTTCGCTAACGTCAATCTTCAGACAAGTGCGAGAGAGGTGAGAGCAAACTACGTTTATTTCCTCATATCTTAAGCTCAAAGAGAGCGTACATTATATAGGCAAACGAGAGGGATAAGGCCAAAGACAGGTGGCCGACACCGACACTTAAAGTGACATAAAAAAAAAGAAAAAAGTGACAGAAAGTAAAGCAAATAGTAAGATTCGCTACTTTCTACTGTACACTTTTTACAAAGATTTGACCGATGAAGGTCTACATACTTGTCGTTTCCTCTTTGTCGGTTTCTCTTTCTGCTTTATTCCTCAATGATGATTGTTGTATCATCCATAACATCGTCCTTTATTGGCTGTGTACTGCTGGCAGATGCTTGCGTACAATAATGGCATTGATGAGTTGGATATTCTCTGATTTGGTGATAGATTGCTTCTTTCCACGCTTCAGATACTTGACTGAAAATATCATCCAACTTAAAAAACGGCTGAATGAATGCTTGAATTAATTGAAGTCCTTCATTGCTGAGGGGTGTTTTGTAACCGAACAGTATGATCATCTGTGGTCCTTTATAATTAATCTTGAATGTTGATTCTTTGTTGATTTTGGTGCAATGAACGAATAATCCTTCTAGACAATTGAGGTTGAGTTTGTTAATGGTATCCCAATGAAACTCGTACCTTGGTGGTTCGTCTACGGGTGGATAAATACCATTACTTACTCCAATTTGGATATAAGCAATTCGATGAACTTTAATGGTTGCTGGTGCTGCTGTTGTTGCTGGTATTGGGCTTTTGGTTGATGCTTCAAAAATTGGGTAGCTGCTGTATACTTTGAGAAAAACTTCTCGATCCTTTGCAAAATGGTCCTTGTATTGCTTGACTGCATTGCTGAATCCTGTTGGGAATTCTGCTAATATATCCATATTCTGAATGTAGATAGTGTCTACTAATCCACATTGAAAGAATAAGAATGTAGTTAGTGCTTCTGCTCCTGGGAAGATAACTGCTTTAGGTCCAAATCTTCCTCGGTTTTGAGTATAAAATTGTTGTGGTCTGTATTCTGGAGTCCATTCGTTTAATGCTTGGAAATGATCATAAAATGTTTCTGCTATAACGAGTCTTGCTCCTTGATTAATTGTTGTTTCCATTGATCTTGTGGGTAATTGATAAATCCTTTCTAAATCTGTTGCTTTTCCGAGAACCTTCATATTTGGAGGTGTAGGGGGATTGCTTGTTAATATTGTCTTGTACTGAGGACGTAATGATGGTTGGGGTTGCTGAAATTCTTGGAATGCTTTTTTTGCTTCAGTCTTGGTAGGAAAGCTTTTGTGGATAATACTGCTTTGTCCTGTAATATGGATGGTTGCTTTGTGCCATTGGTCATAGATTCCTACATGAGGTCCATTATAAATCACATAGTATTTGGATTCCTTGACTTCAATGGAAGGAGATTTTGAACGATGAGGTGCTCTTGGTAATAGTTGAATGTTGCTTGAAGTACTTGGTAATGCTGAAGAAGATGGTGCTTGGACTATGTTTTCTGATTGGTCAACAGTTCGTTGTTGATCCTGATCCTTTTCCATTAGTAATGCAATAGTAGTTCGAAGACGGTTTATTTCTTTAGTGGTGACACTGATTTGTTGTTGTTGGTTAATGAGATCTGCTTCTCGTTGTAATAATGTATCTTCTAGTTGTTTCACAACTGCTTCCATTCTCTTGTAAGTATATCTGCAAGAAAATTGTTAGAAGATTTGATGTAATGAATTTCAAAATTATATTGATTTAGTTCCATTTGCCATCTAATCAGATGACCTTGATTGTAATTTGATTTAATATGGTACTTGATGAATCCACATAAATACTTCGAATCAGTTTGAATTATAAATTCAAACGGTAGTAAATCAATTCGTCATTTTCTCAATGTCTTGAGACATGCTAATGTTTCCTTCTCATGAGTTGTATATTTCATTTCAATGGGATTGAAAGTCCTATTTATGTACTTACATAAATAATACTTTTTGTGCTTCATTATGGGTGGTTGTGCCAAAAGGCATCCTACGCATGTATCCTTACTAGCATCAATTTGTACTAATAATTTGTCTTGAGACAGATAATTGTATAACGTAGGTAAATTCTGACAAATTTCCTTTAATCGTTGGACAGCTTGTGTGTCTTGCTCAGTCCAATTCCATTGGTGTTTTGTGCTACATTTTAATTGTAATGTTCGTCTTTCTTTAGCTAATTCCTTCAGAAATCCTTGATCAGAAATGTAATTTAATAAACCAAGAAATTGTTGTACTTGTGTTTTATCTTTTAATTGATCGGGAAATAATTGTAATTTTTTAAGTATATTTGGTTGTAATTTTAAATAACCATGATGAAATTCAATTCCTAGATATTCAATAGTTGGTTGTGCGATTTTAGCCTTCTTTCGACTTAAAATAATTCCTTTTTCGTTACAACATTGTAATACATTACGTACTTTTTTCAAATGATCATCTTTATCTTTATTAGAGAAAATAATAATGCCATCAATATAAACAAAAATGAATTCTTCTAATCCTGCTAAGTTATTATCCATAAACCGCTGATAAATAGTAGGGACTTGTTTTAATCCAAAAGGTAAAACATTCCATTGATAATGTTTTTGTGGAGGACAGGTAAATGCTGTTAATTCTTTTGTATTGTCATGTAATCGTAATTGCCAATAGCCGGATTTTGCATCTAATGTTGTAAACCAAACATGTCCTTTTAATTTATTAATAATATAATCTTTCCTAGGTAATTTATAGGCATCACCTACGGTTGCTTCATTTAATTTTTTATAATTGATAACCATTCTTCGTTTTCCTCGTTTTTGTTCTGCTGAATTATTGACATAAAAAGCTGGGGCTGAATGTTTACTAGTGTTAGGCTGGATTAATCCTTTTTCTAATAGTTCAGTACATTCAGTAATGAATTCTTTTACATCTTGTTAAGTATAAGGAATATTATTTTTAATATTGATTTCTTGTGTGGGATCTTTTAATCGAATTTGAATTAATTCTTGATTTTTATTTTTAATGGGATCTAATGGATTTTCACTACAGACTGCATCTAATAGTGTGTTTATTTCGTCAGGTAATGATATATTATTCAGAATATAAAAATGTAATGCATCCAATTTTGTTGAAATGAGTTTAAGTTGTTGATAATAAGTTGTATGATAAATTGGGATGCTCAAGATAATGGATTTTTGATTGATACTTTTTATATAAGGTGTTCATAAAGTAATATAATGAAGGTATTGACAAAAAGGATTGTATAATTTTAAGAAATTATTTCCTAATATTAAAGGTAGGCTTGTTTCTTGTAAATATATTGAAGGGATTGTAAATGTATATTTTTCGATAATAATCTTATTATAGTAACTTATATACCAAAGTGCTTCAATACTTCCATCCGCTATACGGATATAGAATGGTTTTGCTAATTTTTCCCAATTATTTAATAATGTTTTTGATGCGAGACATATAGTTGCTCCTGTATCTATATAAGCATTAATCTTCTGATTCTACATTAGTACTGGAATAAATGTTGAATTGGAATTGAGTTGATGATTCGGAACTGCTTTCAGAATTAGATCCATAATGATAAATTGATGAAATTGTTGAATCACTATTATAATCTGATTCGATTGGCTCTAATTGATTTTGATAAGCAGAGATCAAAATGTTTACTTGTTCTTTATATTTTTTACCCTTCTTCTTTGGATATTGATTTGCATAATGTCCTTCTTCTTTGCAAAGCCAACATCGGCATGTTTTCTTTCCCTGAGGGCAATCTTTTCGTTTTGGTTTAAATTTTCTATACTTATATTTTCTAAAATATTTTTGGGATGGTTGATATGATCTACGCTTAAATCTTCGAGATGGATATCTTTTCCAATGATATCTTGTTTTTCTATTTTTTCTATGTTTTCTGTATCGTTTGGGATTTTCACATCCATATTGTTGAGGTACTTCTGCATTTTGATCACAACAAGGTTTTAAATATTTATGCTTCATTGTTTTTCGTAATTGTTGTTCTAAACATTGTTCTTGTATTAATTCTTGAGCAATTAATATTACTCCTCCTAGATTATGAGCAATTGTATGGTTGTTTATTCGTTCGTGAAAACGTTGTTGTACTTTCATATTCATAGGATATGATAATTTTTGAATAAACACTTGCATGTACATTTCTTGTTCTGACCTAGTTAACTAATAATAATATTTTCGAAATTGACAAATAAAATTATCAAGATAACAAATATCACATATTTGAAGATTATTTATTTGCTGTAATGCTTTTTGTCTATTGGTTTGTATATGTTCTTGTCGATATAAGAGAACATCTTTACCAATAAATTCTTTGTATATTTCGTCACTAATAATTTCAAAGGCGTCAACATCATTTGTAGTTGCGATATAATGAGGGGTATTTTGTAATGCAACTGCGTTTTCTAATAAAAAATCATTAACTATTCTCGATGTTTTGTATGAAACAAAATTCCATATTGATTCTTTACTTTGTGGTCCTTCTCCAAAAGGTTTTTCTATTTGTAATAATAATTGAATTTTGATTGTCCAGTCGTGTATTAATTCTAATGGATTGGTAACACAATCTAAATTTAAAACTCCTTCGGTTTGTAAAGGTGGTAATTTTGGTGTATATTCTGCTAGGTATTTACGAAGTTTTGTTCCTTTTGTTGATCTTTTTGAATAATAACCATTTTCATTCAAAAAAAGTGTGATTTGTTGTGGATTTCTTCTGTTTATCTCGACCTGTACTTGTTTCAGGAATATCTGGTTTTGTATCCATAAATACTTCTTGATCTTGATCGGATTTATATCCAAATATAATTTCATCTCTTTCAGTTGTAATTCCCTTTTGTTTATCAAAAGTTGTATTAACATGATCAGTTATTTTTAATCTTTTTACTAACGATGTTATTTCAGCTAACTGTTGTTCTATATTTCGTTCTACATTTTCTACAGGTTCTTGATATGATACATTATCCATGTGTTAAAAGATGTTGATTATACATTTGAATTGTGTCTTGATATTCAAAAAACACATATTAATAAAGATTTTGTGTTGCTTCTAGATGATTGGTTAGTTGTTCTAATATGTCAAAAGAAAGATTCTGAATGTTGCCATTTAGTGAATTGATATAATTGATCAATCTATCCTTTGATAATTGAGTTTCTAATTGATATACTCGTGCTAGATGTTGAGTTTCTTCTTTGTATTGTACTAATAATCTACAATGATTGCAATCAAGAGGTTCCATTTTGTTCTAACCATTGATTGATTTTTTCAATAATATGTAAAAATAGTTCTATTTTACGATGACTTTCGGTAATTCCTACTTGAAATGGTGTAATTTCGATATCTTCATGACAAAGTGTAATATATTCATCGAAAACTTGTTTTATTGTATAAAGTTTTTGAGTAGAAGTTAAATCTGTTAAATATATTCCTTCTGCTAGTTTTTGTATATATCGATCCTGATTATTTAGATTCGCCATGCTAGTTTTCTAATTACTAGCTCTGATACCACTTGGCACGGATCTTTTTGCGGATATCTTTGTTCATTTATTTTCTCATTAATTTGTTCTATTTGTTGTTTTATTTGTTTTATTTGCGTTAATATTTCAGATTGAATTTTTAATAAAATGTCAATTTTATCTTCTAATTGTTCTTGCTTTTGGCAAAGATCTAAAATATGCTGTGTAGTACTCATATGGTAGTGTGAACATATGTAGATAGTTCAGAAATTTGTTTTTGA